>JAOTAV010004681.1:0-31002 GCA_026546445.1 Cyclargus thomasi | reverse complement strand
ATTACACTGTTACACCTAACATAATATTGAAAGTAATTGTACCAATGATTTTCTCCACATAGTTTCTAGTTTGTACAATTTATAAATTTATTGTATTTGTAAGATCCTACTTAACTGTATTTGTAAATTTGTGTTGCAAAATAAACTTATTTTTATTATTATTATAGCCTTCAGTACCATGGTATACCTTCGGTACTAAATCTTACTTTTTGTTAACATTTACCTGGGACGCTTCTTAGAAAACCAAAACCATCATATGTTTTAATGCAAATTTCAAGAAGTTCCCTCGATTACTTATGAATACTTTTCTGAATATGTTATCAAATTGGAGTAAAACCCTACACAACATAGAAAAAAAATTAAAAAACGGCTTACTAGCGGCAGAGTAATCGTTGAGTATACAACAACATTTAAAAAACATTTTAAAAAATATCCATAGTTGAACATAAAACCATTAGTATATTAGAAATAAAACAGTAAAAATTAAAAACTTTTTGACTCTTGTTTGTCCGATAAAATCTTTCATAAATACAGGTTGTAGCAAAAGTTAGTGATAAAACTTTATGAATCGTATGTACCCATGATATAGATTTTACTGTGAAAGTTGTTGCGTTAAAAGCTATTTTTTTTTGTGATTTGCATGGGCTAACTCATGGCGCTCAGGCGTTTGGCCATACAAATAAAATATATTTTTTCGGTTTCAGAGCTGCTACTTTCACAGTGATTTTTTTATTAGGGACACATACAATACTTAAAGTTTTGTCACTTACTTTTGTTTCACCTTGTATAAAAATTGAACAGAAATCATTAAACGTACCTATCATGCAACTAAAAATCTGGTTTGAATGCGAAAAAATTTTTATTTTTTTTCAACTTTGTAACTTTTAAAATTTCGACAAAATTCTTGACG
Source organism: Cyclargus thomasi (assembly GCA_026546445.1). NCBI lineage: Eukaryota > Metazoa > Arthropoda > Insecta > Lepidoptera > Lycaenidae > Cyclargus > Cyclargus thomasi. The sequence continues at coordinate 30,092 of JAOTAV010004681.1, read as the reverse complement.
TAATCAATCAATTATCTCTTATTTAACGTGAAATTTCATTTTGGCCATATCAACAAAATCTTTATTATCTAGTAATATACTCCATTAAAACGAGCATAAACTCAAGTTTTTAATTAAATTTAAACAAACTCATAATACATAACACCTCCGACGTAATCACAATCAAAACAGACTTTCTTTTGCCGTAAATAAATTGTTATCTTTTAATCTTTTACTATATTGCATGTCATAATATATGTGATAATTATTAATAGACAATAATAGTTAACAAGTGAATTTTAACAACGTTCTATCTCATAATAATATTAAGTATTTACTTATAAAAATAATGATATTATTATGATATAGAACGTTGTTTTAAAATTAAACCCACCTCTAACATGAAATGAATTAACGCAAGGTGGCCTTGGTAATAGCATGTTACCAAAATACATGATTTATTACGAAAGAGTGTCCGCCTATCTGTCTGTCTGTCTGTATGTTCATTACCTCTTCATGTTCAAACAGTTAGTGATCTTTTCCACCATGACTTTGGTGGAAAGCACGCCGTTGCCCATTAACACTTGTCACATCGGAAAAGTTGTAGGTGCATTCTCGCTATTTTATGAAAGAGTAGTCTAAGCCCTAAGGGAATAGAGAAAGGACTCAGGGTCAGACTCAGGTGGAATAAGGTGTAGCCAATAAAAAATTAAGTGAGTACGTTTACCGGGCCTCCGGTAAACGTACTCACTGAATTAAACTACAAAAGCACTGTTTCAGGGCCGGTTTTCTGTGAGGTCAATCTATCTGGTCAATCCGGCCTATGTTAGAATAATATTACTGGACGACTAAGGGTGTCCTGCCAGCCTAATTTGTAAATCTAAACCGTTATGAGGTCCACTTGATCAAAACATTTCATTAACATCGGTCCAGTCGTTTAAGAGGAGGTCAGTGACACACACAAGAATTATATTAAGATAAAACAGTAAACCCCATTTTATTATAACTTATTTCATGTAAAAAATTAGAAATTGAAACTGTTCTCTGCAAATCATTACACCTTTATCATTTTTACTGTTCCTAAACTGTTTCGTTAATTTAAGAAGACAGTTTGTATTCAAATAGAAATAAAAATTAGAGTGTATGCTCAAGTGTTAAGCGTATAAAATGTTGAAATTCACAGAAAAACAACTCTACTAAATACGATATTATAATAAAATATGCAAAGAAATGTTTACGAGCATTCCGCTCAGCTTTGTAGCTTGCAAAAATCTCTCTTTTTAAACTATTTAAACTGAATTTATTTTAGAAGTATTATATCTAAAATTAATTCACTTTAAGAAGTTCAAATTCTTAAACAAGAGATTTTTATGTACGCCGTAAAGTTATAGTAGTGGTGGATGAGCAGAAACTCAAGACGAATGCAATAGTGTCAAGTTCAGGCAATTATCAAAAGTAACGTCGCGTTTCGTAATGAATAAATCCAGTGGCACTATGAGTGGCACCACAGGGTTATTTTGTAAAAATTGCGATCGTCAATCAGCAATAATGATAAAGATAAACTCCCATTGAATTAAAGCCATTCCAAAAACACATAATAGGAAAGGCATGCTAAAAACATTGCGGCTAGATTGATTTTGTTGTTACACGATCCAAATTTTATTTTTGGGCAATTGCGAAATTATTTCTTTCGCGATATACTTTGACACCTTCTATACTGCCGGTATAGAATATAGTAGTATAATATAGAGCAATTATCTCCTTTGACACCTTCTATACCGGCGGTATAGAAGGTGTCAAAGGTGGATTGATAGCATAAATTACCTGTCGCTATGAATAGTTTCGGAGTGATTTAAGAACTTAAGAATATGATTAGTTTCGGAGTGATTTAAGAACTTAAGATCAGACAAAGTTTAATATCTTAGATCTATTGTTTTTTAAATTCTTATTAAAAAGGAACTAAAATTGGAATTTTTGTATGATTCTGACGAATAAACTCAAAGGTACTGGTCTGATTCTAAAAATTCATTCACTATTACATTGTTACATAATCACAAAGTGAGATAGGCTATAATATCTAGAAAATCGTATGAAAGGACTCCGTATAGAGCTAGAGTGTTAACTAACTTAGGATACTTTATATTCCGTTTAAATGCTCCCGTGGGATAAATCATTTCAATGCCGACAAAGCCGCGGGTAAATAAGAGTTTATAATATTAATAGGATTATTTTAGTAACCATTTATTTACTGAAGGAATCTTAAATTGGTACAAAACCATAATTTTACCGAAATGTCTAAACCGAGATCAGACAATGGATGCACCTAAAAATTTTACCCTAATATATATTATTAACACATTCACACACACAAACACAATACACTTTATCACGTATATTGTCTTTCGGCGACGTGATCCTCGTTTTATTCGGGAGCCAACCCAGGAATTTTCAGAATTCCTCCGCCTCGACGGTGGACAAAACTGGTGTCGGCACTCTCTCACCAGAAAGGAACTAAAGTTCACTTTGGGTCGAAAGTGCAGACTATATATTATAATACAATAAAAGGTAACAGTTAAACAGAGCATTTTACTGCAAAAGAAAGTGAAGTGTATTTTATGGGTGATTATGTTGTAGGTAGGCTATGAGTTAGTTTAAAGTTCATTAAAACTTGATTAGTGCTTGTTTTTATGTAGTATATAACTGGAAAGTGGAGGTTTGGTTTTTATGACCATTATCTTCAGGTTATAGACCAGTCTACGTAGATATCACACATAAAATAATAAATTTTAGGTCATAATTTAATATAAGAATTGATAATTTGACCACGATCAATATTGTTTTATACAAATTTGGTTTCATCACCGAAAAAATTATGTTTCATGACGGTTTGTTGAGATACAAAATTCCGATTCATCAAAAAGTATCAGATTATTTTTAAAATATAAAGAACAAAGGAGATCAAAAAATAAATTACATTGCCGACAACGATGCGTTTAGCGAATGCGATAAAAAAGCGTAAAACGAAGTTTTCTGAAAAACAATGTTAATTTAAAAATCCTTACCTATTAATTTTCCAAAATACATTTTACGCTTTTGGAGATACTTAAAATAATATAAAAGGGTCCCTACTCACAAAAGGTGCTACTTAAATCATTCACAGCAGATGAAAGCTGATTTTATGGATGTATAAAACCTCCTATACTATTATTACTTTAGTACTGAAATTTAAAGTCATCACTAGCTTTCTCGCGTTCATTATGTTAGTCGTTTAAAAATAGATAGTAGCTAATTCCGAGACCTACCAAATATCCAATTAATTATTATCCATGTAAAATTTGGTAATGTTTCTGAGTTGTAGGGTAGCATTGTGAAACGAGAATCTTCGGAACCCTAAAACACGCAAAAGTCGCAGTTTTACTGCGCCAAGGACTATTAACTAATACCTAACCAATAGGGCTAATTAAGGACTATAAAGATCCGTACGAGTTTCTGACTCCAGTTTTTCTCGCTGGGCTAGTTCCCGAACCGATGGTGCATCGTAGTTTCGACGTTCAAAAAGTGTATCTTGAGACATTTCTCAAGATACACTTAAGTAGCCCTTTATTGGTTAGGTATTAGGTAATGTGTTTTTATTTAAAATCTAACAAAGTGTCTAATGAGACTTCGAATAAAAGATTTTGAATTAAAACTCTTTACCTAATACCTAACTAATAAAGGGCTACTTAAGGGCAAGAAAGATGACTCCGTGCTAGTTTCTGATGCCAGTTCTTCTCGCTGGGCTAGTTTCCAAACCGATGGTGCGTCGTAGTTTCGACCTTTAAAACGTATATCTTGAGAAAGGATACATATTTTGAATAAAAACACTTTGATTTTGAATAAGCAAATGATTATTGATTAATTGATTGATTGATTGACCCTTCCAGATCCACGCGTGCAAGGATGGTTCCTGTTCGACACGCCGATAGTGACAGGCGTCATGGTGGTCATGTATCTTGCGTTAGTGATGGTAGCCGGCCCCATGTGGATGGCCAACCGCAAGCCCTTCAAGCTGACCAGTGTGCTGGTCTCCTACAATGCCTTCCAAGTGCTGCTATCCTCGTACATGTTTTATGAGGTGAGTTTGCCAACTTCTAGAAGCTACGAGAACTATTACGGGAGTTTTTTATCGGAATAGCCAAAAATTTGTCTGTAATTTCGGCGTGATTGATGCAAAAGTAGCTTTGTCGGTTTGTATGTTATACGCCTAAAACACTTGACCGATTTTAAATAAATTTAGTATGTTGATACTTGGAGGGTCGTAAGGTTGGAAAGCACCTTTTTTATTATATTTAGGGGGAAAGAAAGCAGACGGCATACCTGACGGAAAGCAACTGCCGTCGCCCATAGACGGACGAAAGAGTCACAAGTGCGTTGCCGGCCTTTTTGAGGGGATAGAGATGGGCCACCGGTAAACTTACTCACTGAACGAAACACAGCAAAACGTCGTTCACGCCAGTTTTCTGTGAGGCCGTGGTATCACTTCGGTCTCACTATATGAATTTACTTACTTTTGTGAAATTACTTATTTTTTATTAGGCATGTTAATTATGTTTCCATCGTATGAAAAGTGTGAAAACGTGAGTACTTGGAGACCTCGCGGCGCCGAGGACACGGCCTCAACATAACAATAATTACATTGTCGTCAATACTGTACCGTTATAACACTAACAGACACATTCAGAGACTTAATTCGTTGAGTTTAATAAAAAGTTTAGCAGAATTTTTTACATTGTTTTTTGTTTGGGAGAATTTCTAAGAATTGATTTAGTAGTCTCCCTGTACTGTAACAGGCTAATATTAATTATGGTTAGAATGTTGAATTTCTAAGCAGACAGCCAGACTGCAGACAAAACTTTTATCGTTTAGCGTCCGTAGCTGTAGCCGTGGGTAAAACCTTTGGTTCACACTCGAGAGGGTGCAGGTTTAAAGTTCGGTGGAGGCGTGTATCAATGAGATATTTTCCGATCTCAAGTACATAATACGGATGCTCATTGCCATGGGAGAGCCATGCTTCGGCACGAATAGGCTGGCTCGACCGGAGTGATACCACGGCTTCACAGAAAACTGGCGTGAACGACGTTTTGCTGTGTTTCGTTCAGTGAGTGAGTTTACCGGTGGCACATCTCTATCCCCTCAAAAAGGCCGGCAACGCACTTGTGACTCTTTCGTCCGTCCATGGGCGACGGCAATTGCTTTCCATCAGGTAACTCGACTGCTCGCTTGCCCCTTAATATCATAAAAAAGTTACTTTTTTTAAAGGACGGTATCTTTTAGACTAAGTCTATACCAAACATCACTTGGTTTCTTAGTTAGGGCCTTAAGGAAGGACACACAAACATACATTCCCATTTGTAATATTAGAATGTATTTTCGACCAACAAGCGACATCTGGCTGAATATAAAATATTGCCTATATTAGGTGGAATGTTGAGATATTATCGTTAAATATTAACCAATTTGTAATTTCTCAATGTTCGTTGTAACCTCGAGGTGCGTGAAGACGGTCAAGGATCCTAGTGAATAATCACAGGCTAAGCACCCTATAACTTTATTAATATTAACTACTAAGATAACTTAGTATCTAAGTGTGAAGATTTAATCGTAAAATTAGCTTGGAATTAAGATTTTTCCGTGTAAACTATGTTTTTCTTTCTCGAGATAAAAGTATTTACGGTTCAAAATTTCTCGAGTACGTTCGTCGGCTTAAGCGTGAAAAAGTAACATGATAAATTATTATGTATGTGTAAAATGCGACTAAATTACGCAGGTTTCATTTGGCTATAAATCAACTTCATTGATAAAACATTCTCGCGTCTTCAAAGTCATCTTAGTCTTAAGAATAATCATTAAAAGGGAACATAATGTTATACTCTGTATTTTAAAAGTCATCAGTCATCAGAATTATTATAATGTGTTTTTATGTTAAGTTTTGTGCCTTCATTCGTCATTAAGTTATATTTTTTATGATTACAATAACTATACTGTGCTTTAAGGTCAAACATTGTAAGTTAACGAACGTCAGTACACAGACGAGTTAGATCTGACCTGGCAGTGCAAAAAAAATTTAAGCGCGAATACTAAAGTCGGTACTGACATGAAAATGCTGTCTTGAAAACAATTGACATTATGACCAGACTGCAACACTGACTTGCCAGTGGACTTTAGTTACTGTTTTATTGTAAAACTTTACTAATGAAGTATGACAACTAACGGTGAATCTCTGTTCCAGCACTTAATGTCAGGATGGTGGGACGACTACAGCCTCACGTGCCAGCCAGTCGACTACAGCGACAGCGATAAAGCGAGACGGGTAAGCTAACATATAAACACTTTTATACAAAACAGCCGCAAAATTAGCGAGCTTACAAAACAGCGCCTAAGTAAAAAATCAAAGTGCACGGTACATTTTTTTCTGAGTAACTATAAGTTTAGGGAAAAAGTCCTCGCTAGTAATGAAAGAGCAAAGATCACTCTATAACATATATATTTTTGGTTACTGTGGTTAACGTTTTGAAATACTTAAAAGAGGTTAAAATTAGCCCTCTAGCCCATGTTAAACTTTAATAATTATGTACTCTCTAGGCCGACTTTTACCAAAACTTTTATTCAGTAAGTTCGCAAGTTTCCGTGAACGCGACGATTTCTTTTACGCGTTCAACCGCAGGAAGACAAAAAATTCAACTTATAGTAATATTATGTAAACAAAACACACATCGATAAATCTTTCTCTCACAAAGCGTAATCAATGAAATATTTGACACCGGAACCCAAACCGGTGGGAGCACTTTCCATTTCGTCGGCCCAGCTCGTCTGGCAAAAAATGGCGTACGACGCAGGCAGAGTATGAAGCGGTAAAAGTCATTAGCCATAGAAAGCAATGATGGGCTGATACCGGTCGCGAGAAACTGCGCAGAGGTAGGAATGTCCAGACATGGCTAAATTAAATTTCCGGCTCTTTAGCTGACCTAATTAATCGAATTAGAGGTCGCCGTGTGGTCGAAATTCGATCATAAATTTTTAAAATATTTAGTTTTATTGAAGAGCTTTACAAAACTACAATCTTTTCTAAATTTCATCATACACTTAAATTTGGCATAAAGGTCTCATTATCAGGCATTATTTAAAAAAAAAAACACAGACGTCAACCATGAACAATAGAATATTCCGTGTCAATGTCCTCTAACCAAGTTAGTTCAAAAGAAAACTGACTTGTTGTCCTTGCTTCGAAAATTAGCCTCGTGTATGCCGAATATTACTGATAATTGACGGAGCGTGCAAAGCGAGACTTACAGATTGGGACAAAAACATATCTCTCGTATGTACTGTAAAGGAAGCTGATTCATAGGACCTGTGTAATATGGTCGCGTTATGTCAATCTCAGCTGACAGATATTACGACACGAATCATACATAAAGAGCCAGATCGAGTCCATGGGACTCCGCAGGGGTCAATTATTTTACCTTTACCTTTCTTTGATGTGCTCGCAAATGACCACTCGTCCCCGAGTCGGCCGCGATACCGAAGAAAGCTACTCAAACGCACAGCGAGGTACGCCCAAGGTAAAAAAAAAAACTTAGCAAGAGTCCCTGGGCCGTACCTTACAAATTAAGGGTTCATAATACAGGACCGTCAACTGGCTATGAGCCTCTCCATACTAAGCGGATTTGGTGTAAAGTGCGGTGAGTTAGCGGATGACATTAAAAATAGTTTCAGGCAAACTACTAATAGTGTTAAGAGGCTCGATTTCTTCGATGGTTCTTATGTTAGTAATGAAAAAAAATTGGCTCATGATAATACGTTAAGTGTCCTACTGTCGCTCTTAATTTTAATGAATGTAAATGAAATATTATCTGTCAATAGAATTCTGATTTTCGTAAAGGTCAAGTGTAGAGAAGTTGGGTTAGGTTAGGTTACATTTTGAAATTTTGAGTGTCTGCTTACCGCGAATCGAGTATAGTAAAAATATTCCATTCGGGTATTTCATTTTAAAAAATGCAATGTCAGAGTCAACAAAACTATTCATAGGCGTAATAAAATTACAAAAAAGCGAAAGCCCAACGGTAATGAAGGCTTCATACCCATCAGAGCAGAAAACACATTTGTTAAGAAATATTACAATTTAAATAACTAATTAATTCGAGTCGTACCTTACGAGTTTGTAATTCAAGCGATGGTAACATATTTTGTTGGAAATTTTCTTTTTTGTAATAGTTTATTGCAGACACATTTACAAAAAACCGGCCATGTGCGAGTTGGACTGGCGCACGTAGGGTTCCTCTCTACTGAGAGAGATGAATTGGGAAAAGCTTGTTTCCAAAACTAAAAGCTATAACAGAGGACAGCAGCAGCGAGATGTCGCTGCTGTTATTAAAAAAAAACAATATGGAAAGAAACAAATTTTTCGTTTGAGAGCCCCCGCACTTATACAATTAAACAATAAAGTTTACAATTGCTCTTCATGAATAGAGGATGACTGTATAATTATATCTTTGTTTAATGCGATTATAATTACTAGGCAATGAGCAAAAGTATACTCATTACTTTATATCGCAATAAAAAGGAATAACGTACCTAAAAATTTTAAGATTACAAATAAAGTGTAGCGACGTAGAATACAAATCATTATTTTAATAATATATATATTTTAATATTATGAGGTAATAAATAAAAATACTTAACAAGTTCAAGACTTTTCCCATATACAAAAAAAAGGTTTCAGCACTGCTACTTTAACCGTGGACCCTGTATGTTTACTGTAAATGTAGGTATACCCCTATAGAACCCGTATAGAAGTTAATTTAATGTAAAGTCCTTAATTTAATGCTTTTTTTTTTAAATTACTAGTCTGAAGGCCTAAAAAGGTCGTAATAGCAATACCAGAAATGAATTGCTCTGCTATTCGTTTTAGAAGATTTTGTTAAATAATAGTTTTGTAAAACAATTACTACAAAATCAATTTAAAGTGATTGTTAAATTAGTGCTTTGCAACATTAGTAGTTATTTGCAAGAAAAATGACAAAATCCATGGCTCTTGGCCAATATTGCTAAGTGACCATTTTAGAGAGGCTGGTTTTGGTTCAAATTAAATAAATATCCTTGGGGACCCTAAAGATGTTGTCCAGTCGATCTTGGTTTGTGAATCTAAACCATTCTTAAATGGATATTTATATAATTTAAGGATTTTAATACACACACACTCATTAAACTCGGTTCATTCGTTTGGAAGGAGTTAAGTGACAAACCCACGCACACAAGAATTATATACATATATTCTTATATGTATATAAGAATTATGTACATATATTATTCTATAGCTTAGCTATTACCTGTGGCTTCATTCGCGTTAAGAATTATTTTCATTTCTACTCTCACTGTATTTCCTTGGGGGTTGGTTGAATTTTTGCCTTGGGAGAGCCATGCTTCGGTACGAATGGGCCGGCTCGACCGGAGTCACGCCACGGCCTTACAGAAAACTGGCGTGAAACGGTATTACCTGGGGCCCAACATCTCTATTCCCATTCCCTCATAAAGGCCGGCAACGCGCTTGCGACTCTTCGGATGTTACGAATGTCCGTGAGCGACGGCAGTTGCTTTTCATCACCCGTCGTCATATCATAAAAAATACATCAAAATCCTTTTTAGCGGTTGCCTACATTATAAACTCTCCCTGCATTTCCAGCCCAATCCTTTCATAGTTCGGGATGTGTGATTATAGGTCAGTTTTTCGGTCAATTACATTTGAGGTATTTATAATATTTATATCGGTATACTTGGTGAGTTCTATCTACATATCCGTAGCTCTACAATGTCGGTCAACTCGAGGTGTTGTTGCACTTTCCAATTGTTGGTTTATTTTAAAACGGTTCAATATAGACACATCTTCGACTTATTTTGTTTCGTGTTATATATATGCAAATAAGAGAATGTTAAAAATATGCAATAATAACAATAATGACTCCTACACTGATTTCGGTGACTGTGACCGGTTTTATAGAAACCAGGACTGTTACGCAGGAGTAATTTTATGGTGCCAAAGTGTGTGCGCAGTGCACTTTCTCTCCCTTTACTCTCATAACCCAGTGGGACGGACGACCGACGCGACTGGCGAGAGATCAGGCGGAGCACAGACTTTTGTACATGCCCGTCCGATCCATCTTGTCACAAAATCAGGTTGCATTGTCCTAACCAAACTTGGAAGTAACATGTTTCCAACGCGGGAGTCGAACCCACGACCTCCGGGTGAGGAATCGAGCACCACTAGACCACGGATGAGTTAGACATATGCAATAATAGTATTTTGAGATAAAAAAAAATTAAAAATCTCAGCAATTTTTTTTATTCACCATTGTAAATGCAATGCTAGGGTACATACATACTTAGTTTATTTTACTACTTTAACGTATGTACTGTTTGATGTCCTATTATAAATAAATGAATAAATGTTATCATCTTAATGTAATAAATATAATGAAAAATTGCATTTAAGATCATATTAAATAATTATTCTGCTATGCAGTGTAAAAGTTATAATAGCATAGCGAGAAAACTCCAGTTTTAAACCGCAATATTTATATTAAGAACAGCATACACGTGAAGCAGCTAGTTCACAGCATCGACATACTTATTTTCTAGCTATGTCAAAGTAATTTGAAACAGTTAGGAGTAAATAGGAGGAAAGGTAAGATTAAAAAATAAAAAATGCAAAAAGTAAAAAATATAATCAAAACAATGTTTAAAAATATAACAGATGATCGCGCAATATCCTCCATTCCGCGAGTCGGGTAACGCCATCTATACATTTACTGGGAATTTGGGTCTATAACAATGTTTATTCGAAACTAAGTATATACACATAGTATTCATATACGGCCTTGTTCACGTAAAATTAGAACATTTAAGAATTCAAGACCCTTTTTTTATCCCACGAGAGCGTCGGAATAAAAGGCTTTCTAATATGTAATAAATTTTTTGGGTAAAAAAATTATCAAAATAATAAAAATAATAACTATGGACTCTTCACACCACGTCAGTCTGGCCCCGTGCTAAGTACCCGAGGGACTTGTGTTACAGGTGCCTGACAACGGAAATATATTTAATACTTTTATACTATACACATATTTAAGATTTTTATTACATGATACACATATTTAATACACATCCAAGACCCAGGAACATTGAAAAACTTTTTGTTCCGACAGCGGGATTCGAACCCGCGACCCCCGGCTTAAGCTACCAACGCGCTTACCAACTGAGCCACAGAGGTCGTCGAAATTCTTTCACTTTTAAAATGAGTTAAAAACCATTAAATCCCAAAAGAAAATATCAGTTAAGAAATCGCACAATAAAATCACGATTTCATCTCTAGGGCCCGTAACTATATTTTCGCGTAGCTTTTGCCTCGCACAGTAAAACTCTGGAATGAACTATCACCTGCAGTATTTCCGTACCGCTGCGACCTACAAACTTTCAAGAAGAGAGCGTTTTCCCTCTTAAAAGGCCGGCAACGCATCTGCAACCCTGATGTTGTCTAAGGGCGATGGTAGTTGCTTTCCATCAGGTAACCCGTTAGCTCGTTTGCCCCCTTATTTTTATAAATATATTTAGTGCTTAATACATGTACAACACTGTATACTAATAGTATGATCAAAAAATATTGAGATGCTATTTTCATTCATAAAGGTATCTTTACTAAAATACGAGCACTTAAATACGGGCCTAAAGTCATAACTGATTCACTTACAATCAGGTATTCCGCGCTCGTTTCGTGTGACCCCAACCTTCACGTGATCTCGCGGTCGGCGTGAACTTGTGACGTAACAGAGAAAGTGCGTGACGTCACGGTGAGACAAGCTTGATCTTGAGGAATACTGGACGTTAAATTATTACGATAATTATAAGCACTTTTTAACAAGTGGGTAGGTCAAAAAAGTAAACATAATAAATTAATTAAGTAATTCTTTTATTGCATTTGTTGTTTTTTCGCTCTCGCAGCCAGTGAGAAGGAACTGCATTTGCCTAATCTCGGCGCCAGCGGTCAGTAACCCTCTGTCAACAAGAAAAAAAATTGTCATTTCTACACAAACCGTGCTTGACAACGAAGTCTTGTGTTATCACTTTATTATTGGCAATCGTGGTTTGTAATAATTCAATTTTGACTGAGAGATATTATACCAAAAAAAATCACAAAAGATTTGTTTGCTTCAAATGGACTCTGGACACATATATAACCCTCAAGTTTAATCGCAATTTTGTTACACTTTCTACCCCTTTATTATAACAAATTATTAAAAACAACGAATTAAACACTGAATATTTTAGACCACAGAATATATTTATGTATTCACTCGCAATACAATTGAATAATACAATTACAAAAAAGTGTATAGTGACGACACAGTTTTCGATGCCTTAACAAACAGGCGCTTTCTTTCTCTCTTTTTCCTTAGGCACTTCGAGAAAGGAGGAAAAACATATCTTGTCATAACACAAGTCCACGCTCTACAAAGCGCGAAGCTCAGTGACAGATCTATAATGACCAGTAGCTTGGAAATGAAAGTTGTAACAGTTAAAGGTGTGAATGAGCAATTATGTGCATCAAATAATATTATGTTATAGTTTTTTCATTGGGCCTTTGAGCGTCGTTCGCGTTTAGCATTTCTGGCATGTATTCGGTACATATTCGGTATACAAAAATATGCGGTATACTAAAATGTTACAATACATATTTAATTTAAGTTAAAATCATCGTTTTAGCAGAAAAGTTAGCACTTAGTAAACATAGCAATTAAACAATTAATTTATGTACGAGTAAACTGGAACTGTTTTCATGAAAATTCAAAGATATACAGTTATTTTATTAAATGTCTACTACTGTCCATTTTATTATATAAGTCTTAGGGAAATTTTCGGAACTAAATTAAAAATTATAGACATGTTTCTTGCACTAGAAATAATATCGAGAATATGTTAGAATGTCTGGGGGACTTCTTTCGTAAAATGGACTATACAAAATTTTGCTTCGGACGCTGGCAATATCTAAAGCTCTTTACTTCCAGATGCTGCATCTATGCTGGGTGTACTACTTCTCGAAGTTGTCGGAGTTCGCAGACACGATCTTCTTCGTGCTGCGAAAGAAGAAGAGTCAGATCACGTGGCTCCATCTCTACCACCACTCCCTGACGCCGTTTGAGGCGTGGGTGCTGGTCAAGTTTATCGCCGGTAAGTTTTTGCTATGAAAATGGATTGCCTGATTTTTTTTTATAATATCAGAGTCCAAACGAGCCCCCTTCTCATAGATAGAAAGACATACACAGACACTTATAATACCCCACTTTTTCCGTCGGGTTTTTTATAAAATTAGGGACCAAGCAAGCAAGCGGGCTACCTGATGCAACTACCGTCTCCCATAAACACTCGCAACATGAAAATGGTTGCAGGTGCATTACGGCCTGATGGAAAGTGATTGCCATCTCCCTTGGACACTAACATCACTCATGATTTTTTAATAACACTTACGGATTTTGTCGCGGAGCACTTTTTTGATTCCCGACGTTTCGGCTGCTTTCCAGTGGCCCTGGTTACGGGTGGACTGAGGTGACAGTCGTCCAATTTGTTGAACTTCCTCAACTACCCGAACTTCAACGAATTGGACGCCTGTCACCTCAATCCACCCGTGATCGAACCGTTTGGAATCGAAAAAGTGCTCCGCGACAAAAATCCGTAGTTGTTAAAACCATCAAAATAGGTGTCAGCCTTTTAAGAGAAAATATACCAAATTGAGGGAATTGGAAAAGACCGCATTGCTGTTTGATGCCGGTTTCGTCAGACCGTATTTTACCGATCCTACCGACCCTTTCATGCAGAAGTGTAATGATCTCCTACGACAAAGCGTCTGAAAAAAAGTTATGTTTTTTATGTACTATGCGTAAAATGCGAGATTTCCTTTTATTATATTATTAATACAGATAGATTTGTTACGAAGATTTTACACTGACTCTGTTCATTTGCCAAAACTTCGTAGCTGAACAACGATGAACTTACTCTACCAAGGTTACATCGAATCTCTCTCTAACAGAAGCTTCTTTGAAACGAATTTTAAAAAAATATTCATGTAGATACAAAAACTTCAGTGACTCTATTTTTCTCTTCCAATTGCAGGTGGTCACGGCACGTTCTCCAACATAGTCAACAACCTGGTCCACGTGATCATGTACAGCTACTACATGATGGCGGCGATGGGCCCTCAGTACCAGAAGTACCTGTGGTGGAAGAAGCACCTCACCACGCTGCAGCTGGTGAGTAGTTCCCACACCCTAAACTCAAACATCATCATCAGACTATTGCCGTCCACGGCTGTATCATCCCAATCTTGGGCAGCCATTATCCATTCGCTGCCAGCCATTTTCGTCACCCTAACGTGGTATCCACTCTAGTACTCAACAACACATTCATATATTCGGACTCGACTTTGCCGTCCTCCTGCCGGTCTAAGATGTACCGTCGACATATGTCACTTTTATCTCACTCTCGAGCGTGAGTATTTTGCCTATATTAACATATATCTCTTTTTCCCTAACATGCTTAATTAGCGTCGAGAGATAAATTTCTCGTTCGTAGACAGGCTTACTTAATAGTTAGACTTAATTATTTTTTTAATTAAGAGATGGATACTAGTGATTAGCTTACTCGAAATGTCCCTTATCCTTTTCCTTTGAATTTTTCTCGCTTTCCGCTCTTCGTAAACCCCCAAAAATAAAATAAGTGACAGACGCCTGTGATGATGATGTCACAAACGACAAAACACAGATTAAACTATTTAATACGTGACCAATACAAAATTAAATATTTATCTGGCAATAAACTATTTTATCATATCTTAAAATAATGTTAGGGTGTGTAAATAAAAAAAACAACTATCTATAATTTTCATGACAGACACGATAAAAAAAGTATCTTATGTTAGGGTCCAGGTCTTTAAGCCACGTAAATTCATTTTTGTGAGAGTAGGACTCATTATTCGGATTCGTTCGTTTGAGTCTCAAAAAGTCTAAACTAGCCTAACTATACAGTGAAGTCTACAAAAATAGCAGATACACACCTCAAAGTATTGTCATTATTTTTTTACACTCTCTATAGAAACCAAATACAGGAAGGTCTATTGTCCACCAACCCCGTCAACCGACAAAAAGACGCCTTTCCTCTAAGCCTTTAATGACGGCGACAACATTGACGATAGAGCAATGTCGCTAGAAAATAAAACTTATAGCCTAGATCATAAAGTTGCATTTTATCCAGTCGAAATAATCCTGTTCTCGGTTGACGGTGCTGGTGGACAAACGGCGTAAAGCTAATCCAGCGTCCGCGACTATACTATGTAGTTACATTATGTCAAGAGGACGGTTATTATTACAGTATCGTACCTCACTAAAATGAGCCTAGCTTCAAATGTTCATAAGAAAAGACACCTAGTTTTTTATGTGTAGCCATATAAATATTTGCACTTTCACAACTCGCCGGATGTAGCTAAAATCTCGCATATATAAACATATTGTAAATATTAACTTAGCTTGACGTCATCAAAACAAAAAGTTTAGTTTTCAAATGGTGTCTAGTTGTTACGAAGCTAACAAACAAAAATATAGCTAAATAACAAATAATATACCGACTATCTTTATCCATACTTCTATAACATTTTAATAATATTTATTTACACTCCTTGAAGGACTAGTTCGCAAGTCAAGGTAGCTAAGCGTGCTATGGAAAAAGCTATGTTGGGAGTGTCTCTGGTCGGTAAAATTCCTAACACGTGATCCGTCATGTCTGGAGACGGGAAGACGGTAGATGGAGCAGACAAATACTAGAGTGGAGACCACGCTTAGGTAAACGTAGTGTAGGAGTTCCCGCAACCAGTTGGACCGACGATTTAAAGAAATTGGCCGGCAGTGGATGGATGAGGGCTGCTCAAGATCGGAATGGTTGGCGCTCACTAGGGGAAGCCTACGTTCAACAGCGGACGGCAATGCCGCTGATGATGATGATTTACTCACTATATAAATTCAAAAGTGATCATTGAATCGATTCACCTGAAATTTGGTTTGGATGCCTTGAGCTGCTTTACATCCTGGAAAAGGAAGTAGGAAACTTTTGATCTCGGAAAAAGTTCTAATAACAAAAGATGTTAGTGTCTTATGGTTAAGTTTATATAATGTTCATATTAATTAAAAAACTAGTGTTCAATGACTCAATGTTGTTAGATTCGTAGATTACATAGATTCATTAACTTTATCATAGTTGAAAATAAGACCTGAGTAATTAAATTATTTCAACATCTTATGTACCACATTTAAAGCAAATAAATTTTTGATTGAAAAAAAGATGAACTAATTTTGGCGTAACAAAGTTTGCAATTAATGCTCGATAAACATGAACATGATTTCTATTAGCCAAAAGCAAAACTGTTATTTATAATTTAATGTAATAAGTGTAAGTTTATGATTATCATTATGATTAATCAATTAAAATAAAATAAATAATGAGATAGACAGTACTATATAAACTTTGACCTCCACTGGCGCAAGCCCTTAATACAAGCTATGCTAAACGTGCATGAAACACAATGATAGATGCAACGGTTGAACTTACGAACCGGTTGCTTACAAATTTTGTTGCAATAAAATTATATAGTCGCCTAGCTAGTTAGTCAATCGACTATTTAAAACATAGTATTACACCTGCTACATAGTATCATAGTACTTCAAAGTTACTGCTCGTTGTATTCGGCTGGTATAATATAACATTTATTTGCAAAGGAATTCCCTCTCTCTTAAATTAAAAGACGGACATATTTCGCTTCAGTTGAAATAATAAAATTCAGTACAAAAAAGTCTCAAATTTTAAGAAACAAGATGATGCCCGCAACTGCGTTGCGCCAAAATTCGTTTATAGCGCGTTAACCATACATTATTTTGGGATAAAAAGTATCTTATGTCCTTCTCCGACGTTCAAAGTATCACCATACCAAATTTCAGTGGTTTTGGCGTGCTGCATCAGACAGACCGACACACTTTCGCTTATAATATTAGTATGGATAGCATAACGAGAGGGTCAAGAAGATAAAACATGATTTTCAAGAAATTACAGTTGAATATCGAAAAGTTTCTAAAACTCATAAACATTTAGGGCATTAGGACCGATGATGCATACTCACCGTGGCTAACGAATGAGTCCCTAATGCAGGTAACCTGTAAGCGATTGCGCCATAGCGGCCATAAGTCTCGTTTTAAAGAATTCTAGGTGTGGCTCATCAGTTTAATATCCTTTACGGGTTGTGAAACTTTCATCACTTGCCTTTCGTAAATCGGTGACATTGAAGTTAATACGGGTATTGTGAAATTAATATTTGCATGTTCGACTTAATTGGTTTTAGCGTTAGTCCATTTTATTGGAGGCCGTTCGATATTTAGGTGTGATAAGTTACTGTTTTGCCGCATAGAGGTGTACGCAGATCTACCGCTCGCCAATGCAATTTTCAAACACATCTGGTATTCTTTTTTGACATTTCTTTTTTACCTAAAGTAATATTTACCAGCAATTCGTTGCTCGCAACTACAATCTTGTCTATCGCCTATGACTCTTGTCACTCATCAACACTTTAATAATCAAAACCCTAAAAATTCTCTATTCTGAAACTCTTTTCGATCTCACATTATTTTCAACTTTAGTATTTCCATTCACATTTCAAAAAATCCTCAGATTCTACGAAATTTAATTTTTCCCGTTTCCTTAAATTTATTTCTTTCTTTGTACACTTCTGCGACTCTTCTCCTTCCGATTTCCTAAATCTCTCCACGAAACCTTGAAGTTTGGGTGGTAAATCGATTATTTTCATATAATTAGATATGTCCGTGCGTATTTCGACACCCTGGCGGAACGCTGTATCCTTTCACGTCGAAACTGGCATTCTACCAGTAGATACCGACCTTCAACCGAGGAAACTAGTAATTACACGCGACTACGCTTGCTAAACGATTGCATGTATTGATGATATAAATGATATAATCAATATAACCACGCACATTAATTCAACTACAAACAACGTTTATTAAAATAATGTTTTGAGTATTTTACAATCACCTATCACCTGACAGGAATAAAGCCCTGGACATGCGACATTAGAAGTACTTTAAATTGAAAAAAAACTTGTAAGAGGGGACCGTGTTGGTCTCGGTTGGTATTTTTTATTGAGGCAAACCGTAATGGTCCAACATCCAGCAGGAGACAGTTTATTCTAGAATTTTACTGGGCATTTCAGTTACGCCAAAAATGTACGGTAGACGACTAACTATTTTAGGTGAGAAGGATTCGCGTAGAATGATGGCGAAAGGATTTGCTTTCACACCAATATGGTTCTTAAATATTATTTAATAACAATTCTCATGATGACAAAGTTGATGAAAAAATAGAGTGAATAAAAAATTCGTCTCTTAATAAAACATATTATAATTATTGGATCGGTAGTCCCGTAAGACCGGGACTCAAAACAGCTGCATACTACATGAAAGTAGACAGATAGATACAATTTCGCATACTTGATAGTATTAATATCAAAATAACAATAAGGATTACGAGAACTCTTTTCTTAATTATTTACAACCTATTAGTACGTTTAAATTTATTATAAGCGTTTAAACACTAACCTAATAAACTTAGGCGTACTAAGACGTGCCTACGTCTAATAATCTTCTCATCTGATTAAATATAAACATAATAGAGATATTATAAAAAAGCAAAGATACTTTAAAACAACATATCAACAAGATGGGTACTTGATAGATTCGAATGTCATAACCACCATAATCTCCAATAATAATTTATCATATACACTATTGTATGATATTGAAAGTCACATTGAGTGAAAGTCGAAAGCGTAAAAAATATTATCTGATAGTTGACTATAAAATTCGGCTATCCATTTGGAATTTTAGTACTTTATAATTGAAGTCATAAGTGGAAGAAGCTAGTAATTAACAATCTATAAACTACCATTTTCTAACATAAAATTGAAGTTTTAGGAGTGGAAAATATTTAGAAACCTAGATAATGTGGACTCTATGCATAGCTAGATTCATTATATCTAGAATCTAAATTAAAAACTAAAGTAACAAGATTTGAGGAAATTGTAAGAAAAATCTAGTACCTAATTACTCCTATGTTGAAAAATATTAGTCTTCTTCCACACATATCTTAAGTTGTGAAAAAAAAACCTCATGAGATGATTAACAAAAACTACTCGTATTTAAAATCGTACATCGCGTTAATAGTGTTTCAATGTGTTATTAAATCGAAAAATCCGGTCAAGTGTACACACGAAACAGTTCTCCGTTACACAAGGGCAAGCTACCGTTACTACGAGTTGGTTGGACAGGCGGGGGCACGCCAGTACCCCCGCCAAGTCAAGCTAAGAAATAAAAAACATGAAAAGTAAATAAAAAACACCAGTTAATTTATTTTAATTAAATAAATTGAATGATTTTAACTAAGATGATGAGACGAGTCTGTCGTTATAATATGGCAAAATTAAGCTGAACGTTACGTTATTGAATATTGTGAAGAAATAAGAGGTTGTAATAACCCCCCTGGTCTTATTTCAATTAAAATTGTACGACCACTAGACACTGAACGAATCGACAAAAAAATATAAAACGTAAAAAAAAAACAAAAACACAAATAATCAATATTGTTTCTGATGTGTAAACTCAAATTTTCCTTCTACATATGATTGAATATTTCGCATAAAATGTAATAAAATAGTTAATAATGATTGCAACATAGTTTCCACAACGCACATCTTATTGCACGCGAGCATAAAGGTTGATTTGGTAAACCGAAGCGAATCTTAATACTTAATTTGGGGTCAATTCAAAGCAGACGGTAACAAAGAGGTTGCTACATTGTTGCTAATAATGTATACTTGTATTGTATATTAAGTGTTATGAAAATGATAAAATATTATGTCGTAGTATTCGAAGTTTTTAAATAGCTTTATATATTTGGTATATCATAAGGCCTCGAACTACCACGTTTACCAAACATTAGCCCTAGATTGATTTATTATATAACTTATTTCAATAATCACTAAGGTGTGAGATGATTACTGTTTATTAATGTAACATAATATGCTTAGTGAGTTTCGATTGCCTGCCACCTTTTTTAATTTTTATACTCTAGTTAATGAGACTTTGGTGGAAGACACCACTCTTTTATCTACTGACCCCTGGTTGTTATTAAACAATGATTTTTATTTTACAGGTCCAGTTCTACATGGTACTGTTCCACTCTCTGAGCGCTCTCATTTACGACTGCGGATATCCTAAGTGAGTTATTTTTTAACTAGATATTAACCTTAAAATGAAAACAGGCTTAAATAATTATCTTGGATTTAGATACTCAGTCCACAGTTAAGATGAATTCAGATAGGCATGACCATTGTGCAAATTCGGAAAATTGAGAAACATCACATAGTTTTTCGGATGCGCTGACACTGAATCTCATTCTAATTTACCTATGTAACATATTCTGCAGGCAAAAATCTACCTAATGCCATAAATAAATTGAGTGTATACTAAATTTTCAGAGCCATCGCGACGGGACTGGTGTTACATTCCGTCATATTCATCGTGCTGTTCACCAACTTCTATCTGCAAGCGTACAAGAAGGCCATACCCAGACCCAAAGTGGACGTCTGTAACAACAACTACGATACCAAACATAACGGATATCTCAACGGACATGCAACAGATGCCCTCAGCAACGGACATGCAACAGATGTCCTCAGCAACGGACACGTAAAAGATGGACTCAGCAACGGACACGTAGGAGACGGACTCAGCAACGGACACGCCAAAGCAAACATGGACACGATCAGCAACGGACACGCCAAAGCACAGAACACGGATACGCTCGTCAACGGATACTCAAACGGACACGCTCATCCGATAAAGGAGAAGACGCAGTAGTCCGTAAAGTAGCTAGCACTGTAAATACGTATTTGCTCAATGTAATTGTTGAGATTTTCTGTATCAAAGTTTTAAGTAAGATTTTGAGGTAAGAATAGGTTTTGTGTAAATATGGATACGTCACTAATTCTCTTTTTTTAATTTCAAGAACTTTATAGTGTATTACAGCTTTCTATAACAGTATAATCCACGAGGAAAAATTCCCAAGGAACCTTTGTTCTCCCTATTTTTATCGTGCAGCTTGCTAGTACTGTCCTTGATACTTAGCTACTTGCTTTTTTTCTTAATATCAAAAAGACTTTATTGTTTAAAATGTAACTAGAAGTATATCCTGATCTTTAAGTACTTGAGTAAAAATTATTTTTTTTAATGTTGACGTATTTTGTACATATTTGCCTGATACTTGCTAATTGTATATAGGTAAATAAAACTTTGGTATTGTAACGTAATAATTAATTTGTCAGGGAGCAAGATAGATCCTTGGCAAAGACGATGTCCCAAGTTTTTTTTTCCAACGCTTCGTCCATTTTTGGTGGTGCTATTTTAGATGTTTAAGATCAAGAATTACGTTATTACTGTGTATTATTTTATTTTAATTTATTTTCCATCTGTGATTAGTATTACTTTGTCTAGTAATCTAGTTCATTTAACTGCACAAAATTCACTGTCCAGTAAGTGTGAATTTTGGCATTATTGGTGTATAACTTTAAGGAAAATACAACGAAATATTCACCTACCATTCTGTACGATATGTTTATTAATAATTTTCTATCTTTTAACTCTTCTAACGTCAATCTTATAACTACCTCATAGTCTTCCGTCCAAGCATCCGTCCATGTGGCTTTATTCTAAGGTAGTGTAACTGTAAATATAATGGATATTCGTTATTTAATGAGGACTTACACGTGTGATACAAAGACATAAAGTCTATATTATTATAAATATACGAACGCGATGCGTCGGTCTTCGATGTAATTAATTACTATAAATATTAACTGTAGGATGTTTAATTTCAGAATCTTCTACTGACTGACAGGAGATCAGTGAATTAATATCCAAATTTAATATAAGCGATATACGAATATAAGCGAACAGTCGGTTTATTAAAAATCGAAAAAACCTTCAAATATTTTCAGCCAACCACATGAATAAATATTAAAACAGAAAATATTCATTAAAATTACTACAAAATATAATCAATTTCTTGAACAAACTAAAAAAAATCATGTTAAAAATAGCCAAGTCCTTTTACTTGTAACCGACAAGTGAACGAGATCAAATGAAATCTTGGTCTGGTTTACAATTACCGTTCCCTGCCCGAGATTGCTGACGTGAATCATATTCATTTTGCTGTCAGTATTCTAAGTACAAAGTATAATATATCTTGATGCTTTTTGTCACAATTATTAATGTGATAGATAAAATAATTGTACGTGTATGTATGGAATAGGGTTAGGTAGGACCTGATCAATTTTTCACAATGCCATTTCGTGTAGAGTTAACTTCGTACAGTTCGGTGATTAAATTCATAGTTTTCTAAAAGTGCGTTTTTTGACAAGTCAGTGTTAGTCAATTGTGAAAGTAATATGACATGTCTAATGTCTTATTCTAGTTCCTAGAATAAGTGATGATTATGCAGTATTCCAATTTGAGTTTGCTTTCTTTATTGAAAGATGCTAAAAGATGAATGGTGGTTAATTCAAAACTAGCATTGGTGAAATTGACATTTCTTTTAGTACTAACAAACTTCTTGCAAAATTATAAGGAATCAAAATGTATTTAATAAGCAATTAAGAGTCTTATTACGAATAGGTATGTTTGAAATCTCTACAGTGAAATTACCTTCTTACAGTGAATTGGTCCGGTCCCTAAGTACCAGTCAATTTAGGAAAATGTATTTTTGTAACTATTGTATACATACTAGAAATTAAGAAGGAAACATTGTATTATTGTAAAATATACTCTTTTGTACTTATGTCTTCTTTTTTATTTTCTACCCTTTTTGTTTTATACGATTGATTGAGAAAGCGTTATAAATTTAAAAAATAATCTAGTAGATCAATATTTTTTACTGATATCGTAAAAATTTAAAAAAATTGGACATATCAATCATGCTGAAACTACTCAACGGTTTTAGGGTTCAGTACCCAAAGGGTAAGAACGAGGCCCTATTATTAAGACTTTGTCCATCTTTCCGTCTGTCTGTCTCCAGGCTGTATTTCCGCTATGTAAAACGTAAGTAGGTATAGCTAGAGACTTCGATCACATATTACTAAGATGCACAGATAACTTCAAAATTGAACAAATTATGGCACCAAGACTTAGACACGAAACATCTGAAATTAAAATGAAGAATATTAAGAAATAAAACTAAAAGAATTTAATCTCGCGGTCTCGGAGCGACTAGGAGCAGAACAAGGCATTATACGTGGTTTTGCCGGTGCCAATTTTTAGACGGCATTTGTGAATCTTCATAAAATTTGATCGGAGACTAGAGTTGGGTTAGAGTTTAAAAATAAAATTACAAAAATATAGAGCTAGAAGTTCTAGCCTAGAACTAGAAGGTAGAGTTCTAGCCTAGAACTCTACCTTTTATACACAAGCGCCATCTAGTCGCGATTAGCGAAACTCCTTAATATACAATAGGTCCAACGTGTAACTTGTACATGAACATAGAGCATGATATTTAGAACCAAATAGAGAATATATTACAGATGGCGCCACAGGTATAAACTTGAAAATTTAATAAAATTTTAATTGTTATGGTAATTTTTTGGGCCATTGTTATAAAGAAGTAAAAAAATTAACCAAAAAAAAATTAAATGTTGAAATTGCAAATTTTCTTTTAGTATTTTACAAAATACCTAATGTACGTGATAAAACAGCAAAGGACCTATAGTCTGGCTACTATAAGTTGAACCTTGCATTTATTTGGACTAGCAACATCATTCCGACACAGTCTTTTGTTTTCGGTTAAAATTGGACTAGAATTGGATTTCATGATTTTGATACTTGATCATGAGTATTTCTACATAAATGATTTTTTGATTTTTATACGAGACATAACATATCATTTATCTAAATATATGATAGTAAGATATGGGAAACAGGTTTTTTTCCCTCCATCTAGTATTAGGAGTCTTGATTG
This sequence comes from Cyclargus thomasi, assembly GCA_026546445.1. NCBI lineage: Eukaryota > Metazoa > Arthropoda > Insecta > Lepidoptera > Lycaenidae > Cyclargus > Cyclargus thomasi. The sequence continues at coordinate 5,912 of JAOTAV010004681.1, read as the reverse complement.
ATTTTTTTAAAAAAGCAAATAAATTATAATTTGAATTACACGCATTGTATTTTATAGCAAACAATACTTTATTTCGATAAATCTCAATAAGAATAACACTTTGCTTTTTACAAAAACTTATATTGAAATACTCGTGCTTAGGACAAATGATCAAAATCTTTTTTTCCACTACAACTGTGTGACACCATCTACAGAATTATTTAATTTAGAAGGTTTTTTTCTAGGTTCAACTTATAGTTGCCAGACTATAGTTATAGTTATCAAGAGGCTGAAAGTATCGAAATATCGCTAGTGCTCGAAGTAGGAAGCTTGCATGGAAGCCCGAAGTCTTACGGAGGCTCTACATAATTGATCATGATCTTTGATCGCTGTAGGGCAATATAATTGCCCGTAGTATTTGGGCAACTAGCCGATCACAGGCGAACATAGACGAACGTCGGCTAACAGGGACGAGTACGCCTTCTATATATATATACTATTGTGCTCACGTGTCATCGTCTGTATTCGCCGATTATAAAGAGTGTTAGTATAGCTAGCCAGTATTCTCTTTTAGGCATCACTTAATATTATGAGAATTTTCTTTTTTAAGATATTGTTTTTAGATAGCATTAATAGCGATAATACCTCAGGGAGCAAGCGAGCAGACGGGTTGCCTGATGGAAAGCAACTGCTGTCGTCCATGGACACTCGTGATATCAGAAGAGTCGCGTGCACATTGTCGATCTTTATGGGGGAATAGGGATAGATAAGGGAAGTTGGGCCACCGGAAAACTCAGTCACTGAATGAAACACGTTCAGTGAGTTTTCAAGTTTTCTGTGAGGCCGTGGTATCACTCCGGTCGAGTCCATTCGTGCTGATGAATGGCTCTCCCATGGCGATAGTATCCGTATTATGTACTTGAGATCGGAAAATGTCTTAACGGTACACGCCTCCGCACGGATTCGAACCTCCAAGTGCGAATCAAAATTACCCACTAGGCCACGGACGTTCTAATTGTTTTACTGATACTAAAAATTAACTGCTACTTTCACAGTTAACTCTATAATACTGGGGATTATTTGACACCTAAAGGACTATTATTTTATTCAGATGCACCCCAAATATGTCCTAAATATAATGCCCTCAAAAGTCAAGAAAGCTAAATAATTATCTAATGACGCTGACTTCTAGACGTTAACGAGTTTGGAATTTGGAATGAAATTGATGAAAATTTAAATACTAATCAGTAATAATGATACAGTTACGCTAGGACTACTGAACATTAACAACAATTAATTATTAATGACTACCTTTTGCCTGCAACTTTTAACTGATACTCAGTTCCAGAAATTACGCCAAGTAATTTAAGTTGCTGCATTAGGGCGTTAAAGGCCGGACAAACGAAAACACTTTGTATTTATAATACTAGTTGGTGCCCGCAACTTTGTTACGCAAAAGATTTGTATATCACGTGGGAACCATACATTTTCCCGGGATAAAAATGTTTCCCAGACCTAATAGCTATTAAACAAAAAAAAAATTCAAATCCGCCCAGTAGTTCCTGAGATTAGCGCGTACAAACAGACAAACGAAAAAACAGACAACATTTTTTTTTCTGTCGATATGTCTTCCATTACTGATCCTTAGCACCCCCACATTGATTATTTTGTAAAAATATTAAATGTACAGACACTCCAATTTTACTGTTTTATTATATGTATTTGATTCAGTAAAGACTATGCATAGAAAGGTCATGTAAGAAAGTGCGTATCATTCATTTGCTACTTCACCTCAACTGATATAGTATAAGTAAACAGCCAGAAGTAAAAACACGTCGTTACGTTCTCATTGAAACAAATTACAACTAATTAAAATCGGGGCTTAAAATTTAACGGCGTGTCGATAACTCCCGACCCTCGTAAGCCTTAATTATCGTTAGGCAAATGTCAATAAACCTGACGTTCGGACGTTTTTTCCCCTTTCCTTGCCCTAAAATCGTAATCCCCACGCTTTGGAACGATTCAATCCATCTCCATTAGAGCTCTACAATTTTGAGCACACCATTACGACTATAGTAAATATCGCGCCGAAAAACACAAATGAGGGTTCAACGTGCTTGGTTATGCAACCCCCGTTATAATGAGCAACCTAGGGTTGATATTGTATCAACTGCATGGCCCTACACGCTCAAGTGGTGTAGTTCATAAATTAAAACAGAGATGGCGCTAGCAAATTGCGTTCCGTAGTCAGCGTTTTGTTACAATATAATTTCAAACATTGTACAATTAAAAATATTAGCAAACGACACATAAATTAATTACCTTACTGAAAAAAAAACTTAAAAAAACCTTACTGTTTTGTAATAAATGTATAATAGCAGCAGCTTTCATAATTTCATTTCATTGCAATATTTTCGTCTCTACTTTCTGATTACATTGTTCTTGGAGCGTACATAAAATATTATAAGCTAAATATTTGTACTTCATTTTTAACAATTCTAATCTTTATTGTAATGAAATAAATAACTAATTATTTACAAAAGATAAAAGTGCATCGTGATCGATAGAATGTGAAATGGAACGCAAGTGCGCCGGCCGGGCCGAAAACCTCGTCCCGGGGTTGAACCGAGAATTTGAGAATGAATTTAGTCGAGCAAGCAGCGCCCTTGCGGCGTCACGCGTCGCGCCGCGTCTCACAACAATATAACCCACAAATTACACAATCCCATCAAATATTTACAATTCTAGTGCTGTGTTATTACAATAGTGTGCACGTGAAGGAAAATTGTGATAATAGTTCGTCGTTGTGGTCCCGTTCGGGTCGGAAGCCAGCGTCCTAGTCACACAAAATAATATTTTGCTCTATCGTGAATGAGTATAACTGTGCATTTAATTGGTAATGTCTTGTTTGCGATCGATGAAATAATATTTTAATGTTTTGTGTTAGTGTTATGGTAATGGGCAGGTTTCCTTGCCCGCACAACAACCTCTGCACTAGATACTGCAGTGCGATCTGAGTTGCAAATTTGGAGGGTTTTTATTATGTTTCATTTGAATAACCATGCGTTAGTTTTATACTAAAAGGAGATTTGTGGAGTGAATGATTTAGATTATTATTGAATCACCCTATTAGAACCATGCGGTTGTAAATGATAACAAATAATTTAATTATTAAATACTATCCAGTATCCATATCCATTTATAGTTGTACCCCGTTGTTGTCACAATGTTTTAATTGTATTTTAAATTAATGTTAATCGCATTATAAGCACGCTGAGTTTTCGTTGATTGATTTTTTTTATTTCCCTCTAGGTTTTATTATTTAATAAGGTTTTATTATGTCACATTGCCACCAGCTGTAGTCGCTTGTATAACAGTATCTTAACATTTTGAGTGATTCTTCTTTATTTATGAAAAGTTATTTTACACGCCTCGTTGTTAACTTGACCAAAGGCAGACCCACAAAACAACGACGTTTATTTATTGAAAGTTATTAACCGACTTCCTAAAAAGAAGAGGTTTCTAAATTCGACCGCATATATATGTTCTTTTTTTTTCTATTACACGTATCTGTCCCTTTTATACACAAACCAATAAGATACTTTCAATCTCACAACAATACATCGTTACAACGGCTCACGATAACTAGTGATTACTAAACTTAAATTGTATTTAGAGTTTGACTGATTTTATGGATGTATGTCAAAATCATCATTTAAATTACAGCTTAGTAATTAATATTTATATCTTAGTGTGGCTATTAATGTTATAAACATGTGCCTCTAATGTACATAGACAACACCTGGCGACTCGCAGGTGCAATAAAATGCTTCAAATTGAAGATAGATAGATTTGGTCAACTGTCACTGTAGCTTTATTATTGAAGATCAAACCCTGAAATCAGTTACCGTTGCCCAAGGACACTCGCAACATCTGACAAGCTTTTTTATGATATTTAGGGGGCAAGCGAGCAGACGGGTTATCGATGGAAAGCAACTGCCGGCAACGCACTTGCCACTCTTTGGATGGACACTCGTGATATCCAGAGTGGCAGGTGCGTTGCCGGCCTTTTATTTGAGGAATAAGGTATGGGAATAGGGATAGAGGGATTAGGGAACACCGTTTCATGCCAGTTTTCTGTGAGGCCGTGTTATTACTCCAGTCGAGCCGGCCCATTCGTGCAGAAGCATGGCTCACGGCAATGAGCATCCTTATTATTTACTTGACATCGGAAAATGTCTAATTTTCCGATTTGTGCCTGCATCCTCTCGAGTACGAACCGAAGGTCCTTGCCCACTAGGCTACGGACGCTCAAAAAAGCTACAGATACGTTGGCTTTTTGAGAAGGAATACACTCTCTTTAGAAGCCTTTGAAAGCTGTAGCGGATACTGTGGTCGGGCATTGGCCATTTGGTCGCCACTTTTATCCTTTTCATATAAAAGTCATTCTGTAGTTGTAGACAAAGAATAAAGTCCCCCATTCTCCTGAGAGATATCTGTAGATGTAGGACGTCCACATCCAAAGAATATTATGTACCGGACGACAAATGAGATACCAAAGTAAGAGCTTCAGAGTTTTTCGATGTAATCACGATCTGATTTTATTATAAATAAATCACAGCACAGAAATTATTTTTTGATACACGACATCCCAGTTTAGGACTTCAAAGTTGTTCCTCTAATCTGAAATATATACTGTCTGTGACTTCTGGACCCAAAAGATTCCAAACTAAAAAATAATTATGTCAGGATTTTTATGATTAACATTGGGAGCTTCAGCAAGAAATCACAGACTATTGTGTGTACAATAGTGGTAAATCATTAAATATGAGTGCAAGGTCATATTGCTCGATCGCACTGACGTATGTAAATCGAGCCTCATGACTTTCTTAAAACAGGCATTCGCCCACCACACATTCCCACCACTGCACCTCTTGCGTCGCCAGGATCAAGAATGGTAACCACATACGAAAACCCTTTGATACGATCTCTACGATACGGGTACCCGAGGGATAAGCTAGAACTGTCTAACCCTAACCGAGTTTAATCAGAAGAAAGATCGGATAGGCCTTAAGGCCGAATTTTGACCACTTAATTAAGAAAAAAACTAAATGTTCATTTCGATAAAATCTCCTTGTTTCGAACTAGTTTTACACAACTCCAAGAAACCTCCAACATTAAGCCAAGTTTCTAAAGATTGGTGATCAAAGATACGATTAAACTCAAGTTAGTAGAAAAACTAATTTACGAAACTAAAGTAGTCAAGTTCTATGAAAGAAGTTGTAATTGAGAAATCGATGACGCTGAAGATGATCATTAAGGGTACAGGCACCAAATGGTAGAAATAAGGACAGATATTGAAGTGTTTTATTCATCGATTAAATATTATAAAGATTCACAGTTGCCGTCTAAAAATTGACACCGGCAAAACCGGGCATAATGCCTTGTTACGCTCCTAGTCGCTCCGAGACCGCGAGACTTAACTAACACAAAATTGTGAGCTTTAACTCATTAAGTTAAGTTTTATTTTTCAATGCACTTGATTTTGATTTAAGTGGTATTGTGTCAGATAGTCTTGGTGCCATTATTTCATTCAATTTTGAAAGGATCTGTGCATGTTATTAATTTTTGATCAAAGGTTATATTGTATTTCTAAGTAATACCTATCCAGTGTCAAAGATATAAGTATATGATACAAAATCATTACCCTTGCCACTGGTTTCGCTGTGGTCGGTTGAAATGCGGACAATAATTCTTGAGAGACTTAATAATAATAATCATAATAATATTTATGGACGCTTTACACCACGTCAGTCTGGCCCCGTGCTAAGTACCCGAGGGACCTGTGTTACAGGTTACCAGACAACGGAAATATATTTATTACTTTTATACTATACACATATTTAAGATTTTTATTATATGATACACATATT
>JAOTAV010004670.1:0-31021 GCA_026546445.1 Cyclargus thomasi | reverse complement strand
AGAAATATTAGGGGAGCCGGTATATAAGGCATCACCTGTACTATCATCCGCATAGCAATGAATGTCGTTGGTCAGCAACATGTCAAGGATATGCAGTATGAATAGCGTAGGCGATAGCACACAGCCCTGCGGGACACCAGCTTCGACAGACAAAGTATCAGAGCATTCACCGTTTATAACGACAAATATGCTTCTGTCTGTTAAAAAGCTTACATAATTTCTTGGGCAGCTCATAAGACGGAAGCTTTGATAAGAGCGCTTTTTGCCAAACCCGATCGAAGGCCTTCGCTATGTCCATACTAACAGCCAATGCCTCTCCTTAAGTTTCAATTGCCTGAGCCCAACGATGAGTTAAATACGCCAAGAGGTCACCAGCTGAGCGACCCTTACGGAACCCATACTGTTTGTCACTCAGCAATTCTTGAGTATCAAAGTATCGAAGGAGATGCAGTTAATAACTTAAAGTTAAGTTAAAATTTAGTTAGCTACTTATGAATTTAATATGTGCAAACAAGACATTACACAATTTGATAGATCATCTCGAGAAGACATAGTTAATGTTTCAATTATTTATTTGCATATCGATGTAAATACAAAGTTTTGTGAGCGAAAGAGAGTTCAATCGATTTCACTTTCAGATCTAAATTAACTTTCTCCAGTGACACGTCTTACATAATTTGCACAAGATAAAACTCATAACTGCCTATCTCGGCCCGATCTAAAGGTCAGAAGCGGTTGTAACAAAAGAAAGCAATAGTATAATTATTCGAACGTGCCCCGACGAAAATTCAATAATGTCTGACATATTTCATTCATAACCGAGCGAGGGCGAACCCGTAATAACATAAGGCGAAGTAACTTTTTGTATATTAACAAGTTAAAAAGTTTTTGCTCATAAAATTCGTGCAGTGAATGGCTGAGTACGCAAGTGATATTAAACGAAATTCTTCTTCTTGTTTCAATAATAAGAACAATGAACTCCGACGGTTCCTATTATGTTGTTCGTACAGTATTGTAGAGGTTCGCATAAAGGAAAGTTATTTACATTATGGTACCTATACCTGGAATGTAGTATTTTTAGGGTAAAAGCAAGTATGTTATGTACTGTATCTTTATTGTATATTATATTTAGGGCTAAATAAACATTTCTATGTAACGATTACTTTTTTGTTTTGTGTATAAAGAAGTTGTTTATCATAATAAATCACCTATATTTTATCCACATTTTATGCTTTTTAGAGTTCCGCATCCTCACACAAAGGGAAAAAATGGACCCTATTACTAAGACTTCGAAGTCTGTCTGTCTGTCTCCGTCCAGGTTGCATCTCAAGAAGCTGGCTATATGAATTTCTGTGGCTATATATGCTTATAAAATAAACATTTTTGTCACTGTCTACCCTTTGATGGCACTGCAGCATGTCTACATTGCGCTATCGCTTGATACGACGTGATCTGTTAAAGCTAATTAGCTTTCATAAACACGTTACATCAATTTTTGGCTTCCTGTTGGGAACCCTTCGTGCGCGAGTCCGACTCGGACTTGGCCGGTTTAATTTAATTAAAATTTCAAATACGACGGTATTTAATAAAAAAAAATATTAGGTATCGTTGGTATAAAAAGTGTTTGTATGTATGTGTATCGCGTTACATATAACCCAGTAATTGATATTTCGCAAACTCACAAAAACGGTGCCTACTGTCTTGAATCTTGATGCATCATCGAATTTCATTAATATCAAATTCATTTATTCTTTTGTTATTAAAGAACACAATAATTTGATGAATCAGTGTCTTTGAAAAAGTAGTTTGTCAATAAGATTACTTGTAATAAAAAAATTTTTATCGACAGCTTCTATAAATTATTAGGAATTTAAATTTTAGATTAATATATTATCCAAATTTCAAATCATCCAAAACCTTCAGTATTTAGCAATAAATTCAAATAAAAGTTAAAAATAAAATATTCTTTATTTAAAGATTGTTAAAAATATGAAATAAAACTTTCAACTTTTCGGTAATATTATGGAGAGCAAACGAGCAAACGTGCTACCTGATGGAAATCATAGTTGAGATAGTTCATCGCCCATGGACACTCGCAGTATCAAAAGTGTTGCAATTGCATTACAAAAAGGAAAAGGGAATAAAGGAGCCTGGAATAGGGAGTCGGACCTCAGGTAAACTCATTCGCTCAACGAAACACAAGTGGTGTTTTAGGCTTGTATACTACGAGGTCATGGTGTTTCTTAAACCGAGGCGACCCAATTGTGCCGAAGCATGGCTCCCGACTACGTCATTCTTGCTAATCATTTATTCTCGTCGAGCGAATTTTAACTAGCAGCTAATAAACAGGAGTCACACACACACAACATAAAAATGTTGTGTGTGTGTGTGACACCTGTTTATTAGAATGGAGTCTAATATATTATGTAAAGGAACGATTTAGTTATTATGTATATATTATATTTGTAAGAATGTGTGCACTCGACATCCAAAATACAGTGGCGAAATGACGCCATATGTTAAGAATGAACAGGTGCTACGAAATGGGCTGTCAGACGGTTCACTTTCACGGCTTAGGACACGTAAGGATTCCTACACTACAGTATTACTTGTGATCGACGCAAGAATGTTAAAAAAATTCATGTTTTGAATACTGGTATATCTGGTTTCAGAAATTTTATTTTGCACACTGAGTGCCTTTCAGCGAGTCGAATAAATTTTAGTTTTGAATTAGAAAATTCTTATTTATAATACGGAATTGAAGTTAGGTAGGTATGTAATAAAAAAAACTATAAATGCGTCAGCGTTTTGACTGTGCCTGTGTCCAAAAACAAATAATTTATGATTAATACTCTCTAAACTCTTTTTGTCAATTGGTTCGGTCTCTGAGTAATAATTCGAAATTTGCTTTACATTGTATTTCCCTTAGTTTTTAGAGACTTTTTAGACAATATTAAGCTTTTTACTTGGGTATCGTAATTACAAAAAAGAACATATATACATACGGTCGAATTGAAAAACCTCCTCCTTTTTTGAAAGTCGGTTAAAAATTAGCAGTACATGATATGCTTTAAAGCACTACACGATTTCGACTAACAGTATGACACACTAACATACAACATTATATTTTATGAATACCTAATTGCTATACAAAAGCAACAAGTAGAACGTAAATTCATAACTAAAGCATTGTAAAAATAATTTAATAACGTAATTTAATTGTTATCATTATTACAGTTTCAAATTATACGTTTGTTGAGTAGTCTTTTTGCTCAAGATTGGCCGTATGGTTCATTATCTTCTGTCAAATTTCTATATAAACCGCGGTTGTAGACAACAAAATGGCAACGCAGAACTTTGTTTACCATCGCGCTTTGTATGGAAATGACAAATTTTTGACAGAGGGTTAATGAACCATACCGCAGATATTGAACGAATACATAAATGCATAATATGTTGATTTCAAAGCTAAGCTCATGATTGTTTTAATAGACTTTTATATAATTTTGCAACATAATTGCTAATTATTATATCCAAGCCAGCAATGGTTAGATCACAGAATTGGACTTATAGATAGTCCCCATGATGTCAGTAATATTTAAGATAAATTTGGTAAATCATCAGAATTCAACATTGACCTCCCTTACACACGGAAGCCGGTTGATTCTATAGGTTTTATAGCAGATCTAACTCACTGGATTCATGCACAAATTTGTATTTGTGAGTGTATAAAACGAGTCAGTGTCCTAGTCAATTCGTTATCTGACTTGCCAATTAAAAATGTACATAATTGACATAAGCGTTTCACGTACTATATGAAATCGGCGATTCTATAAGAAAAATATGTTGGCTAAGCAACCGGGTCAGTCACCATAAGATCTTTCCGACCGGCTCGATCGACTTTTATGCACAAGAGATCTTTTAATACAAGGCAATAAGGTTCAAAATGAAGTACACTGTAACTTCATTTAGATGTAATATTTTCTTTTTTTACTGCTTTTTGGCTGTATAAATAATATACTCTCAAACTCACCGTTCCAGTAGCTTCTATCGTAGGCAGGTTTATTCTTTTCCGTTTTAATTTCAGTCGACTTTACCCTGTAAAAAATGAAATCAATAATTATTAAAAAATATAAAATCAATATAAATAAAAATGAATTTTCAATTTTGTATGCCTCGTTAAAACTTGAGAGAAGCTGGTCTAATTTCTGTTATTTTAGGTTTATATCGTACGATTAAACGTTTAATCATACACATAGTTATAATATACGAATAGAATAAAGCTGAAACAAATAAACATTTACTTCAAAAAGTCGTTGAAGTCTTTTCAATAGAACGTCAAATATTCAAGTTCATAAATATAAAACAAAGTTGCATGTGTATGTATATTGTATTGTATGAGAATTATGATTATATTAAAAGCACGTATTGACCTCCAACGACCATTTTAACGTTCTTAGCCTTTGCGTGACATCGTATCGCAGGTGTTAGTAACTGAAGCTTCATATGAGAATTTATTATATAGAGACAGTATATTCTTATGTAGGCAAGAAATAATGCATATACTATTTCATAATAATGATTAAGTTATTCACTATGTTATTATAGTCAAATCGTCAGACATTGCACGTGAATCCAAGTTTGTGCCAGCTCTAATGCAAGCATCATCGCCAGTATTCACTCATTATAAAGAGTATAATGAGTGAATACAGGTGATGACTCTTGCAGGATAGAATATGGAATATTGGCGATTATGTACAACTAGAGCCTCCACAATTATTGGCCGTAGTACTTTGTCAGCTCGCCGATCAAAGGCGATATCAGCTGAATATCGGAAAACAGAGGCGAGTATGCTCTCTGCACAATCGTTCACGCCTTTCATCGTCTGTATTCGCCTATTATGGAGTTACAATGTTTTCAAGAGTTTTAGAAAATACATCTAAAGATTCAATATAATTGCAATCAAGTCATAAATGCACTTCACATTTATTTAAGTATAAAATGCAGCAGTATGTAAAATATTCTACGTATTCTATATTGATCAATCCCTCAAAAATATTGAATAGTGGACTGCCAATATTTGATATTGCTTCGTTTCGATTTGGGAAAGGGGCTGTGCAAACACATGAAAAATACTAACTTCACTTTCCTGGTGTTGGTTGAAATAACAAAGACGAGTGCTTGAACTTACTAGCTTCCCCGTTCATTGGGCCCACTTCATTGGGCATTTAGTTTAAAACAAAATATGCCTATAGCAATCTCGGATAATGGTGAGAGAAGGCTTAATATTAGTTGAGTAGCTATTTCACGTGATTTTTTTACGGGTTCTGGCCCACCACATCTGGAATCGCCAGGATCGATATTACCCGTATCCAAACAAAATCCATGCTAAGGTTTTAAAAATAAATTAATTGCAAGAAAACGGAAGAAGTAGGAAACAGTAGAATTCCATCCCCGTGCAAAGAGGGAGATAGCACAAAGTTAAGAAGATCAAAAGTTAAAGAACTAATTAAGGTCGAATTACTACGGGAATAATTGTAAATAAATATGATCTCCTCCGTATTAAAGTATTATATTACTTATACAACTTCAGTGAACTTGGTGCTTTCTGGAGTGTTCCAAATTGGCACTAAATTATATATTTCCAGATTACTACAATTCTTACACAAATGTTTACACATACTTGTCGCATCGCTAAAGAAATAAGTATACACGAGAGCTTTTTGATATCTTAACTGTGTGTTAATGTCAATACAGAAGGTAGTGGTTGAAGGCAATTGAGTGTAAGTGAACAATTTGTGTAATGGCTGTATATTGGCTGCATAGCGGTAATTAATGTCTCGGATACCATCTTTGATTTAGTGTTCGAAGGCAAAAGGATGTAAATATAGTATTTATGTTACCTGTCATTCGGTATTATTTATAAGTGAGTTTTACACGGTATACCTATAATTAACTTTACGGCGATCAAAGTTAACATAAATATTATATTTGAATTCCAATTATATTAGAAAACAAAATGTTTTAAAGAATAAACATGATGCATACAGTATAATTACTGGACACGCGCAAAGTAACAATAACACCTGTAGTAGGTACTAGGTCAGGTACCGAGATCTAGTTAGATCCTAAAAAATTTACCAGACATCCGTTTATATCCCGATCCCACAATGATTCACCTATGGGTTGAGATGACTCAGAGCCAAGGTGAGCCGTTTGAACTGAATCAGTCATAATTTTTACAACACTAACTTCGCTAACCATCCAGTCATTTCACACTAACATTCCTAAATGCGCGCTCAGACTTAAACATATTTAAATAGACATAAAGTTTTACGACGCCTTATATCTGTTTCAAAATAAAGCATATTTCAACTCGGCGAGAATACGGAATGAAATTTATGAGTTGACGAAACTGCGGCATATTATACAGAGATTCAAACAAAAACTTTCAAGTTTATCGCGAGAGATAACTACTCTATAAAATTATAGAGGCTTTTATAGTCTAAATATCAGTAAAATATTTTATTGAGCTTTCTCTGATGAAATAAAAGTGGTTTTGTTATTATTGGTTACCTCTTTTAGATAATAGGCGCGAGTTCGTGATGCCAGCGTTCGTATAACTCTTGCCATAATGCGTTTTGAATGGCATGCTAATTGCCAACATGAGAAATGTGTTAGGGGAGTTTGAAGTATCGTAAAAATATATTGGTTCCTCCTACGTATGTATGTAGCGTAACTCTAAATAAAGAATTCATACAAATGAGAGAAGAACATACAAGAATCACGTTACTTTCATTGATTGATTTAGATTGTTTAAAATCAGTTTCTTACTTATGATTTATGAATGAATTGCTCATTACGTGTCCAAATTCTCTTATCATCATGTATTTAACATGACACAAATCTTTACTTCCGGTAAATAGTTATTTACAAATCATACGATATTATTGCGTACCAATTTTTTTTTTCGATTGGTATTATTATAAGCTGCATATTTCGTAATAGTTTTATAAAAATGAAAAAAATACGTTATAGAAAATATAATTGTTACAAATCCTTCTAATATGTAAAGGTTATTTTTAATCACGCAGAAGGCTATAAAACATTTGAGCTCAACAAAATATTTGTCTCAGAATAGGAAAACCAGCTCCGGCGAAATGTCAGGGTCCACGGCAATTTAGAATGCCGATTGACTACCAAATACGGAACGTTTTTGCAACATATTTTGAATACCGTCTCGAATTTGTGGAAATATATAGATTTTAATCATTTCTTGATTACGAAAATTTATTGTAGCGATAAGCAATGATACATTTGAGATTTCTGGCTATATCAAAGTTATTTCAAAATAGTTTCAATTGAATATAACTAAGTTATTATTAAATTAAAAATCCTTTTAAAGCATGAACACATTATTTTCAGACTTTTTTATGTCAGGTTGTTTGTTAATCTTTTTCTCAATATTTTGTATTTATTAAAAAAAAACTTCTGATATTTTTTAACGACCTATTTGCATAACCACCTGAATATTTAAAAGGAAAACAAATACAAGATAAAAAAACTTCCTTGCAAACTCTATTGCAAGTAAATGTGTTAAAACAAAGAAGGTTTTCAATGAAATAAAATGAGAAATGTACAGCTTACTCTAAGCTTAAACACTATCCGTACCCTTTCGAAGTAGCCCGAGATTCGGACCTAATAAGCAGTTAAGTCGTATTTTCCCGTCTTTATTGTGGGTTGATTCTAATAACTTGGAAAGAGAAACAAGAGCTTTCCCGTGTTAAACATACAATAGGATTTGGAGCCGAATTTATGCACAACTTAGTTTCGTTTCAATTAAATATAATACAACACAAAATAGTAACTTAACCATATCAATGTGCCAGTTCTATCTGTTCATGTATATCACTTGCGGTAACACATAATATGAAATTTGATTTGGTTGCATTATAGTTTAAATGTTGAGCATTTTAGATAAGGCATGTCATAGTATAGTCTGGCTCCTATAAGTTGAACCTAGCATTTATTTTTACTAGCAAAATAATTCCGACGCAGTCTTTCGTTTTCGGTTAAAATTGCACAACAATTGGATTACATCATTTTGATACTTGATCATGAGTTTATGATCTTTTGTTTTTTTATGTATGACATGACATGTTATTTATCCAAATGAATGATATTTTTATAAAAATTATATGAAAATATCACATAATAAGATATGAGAAACAGGATTTTGTCCCTCCATCGGGTATTCAGAGTCTGATATTGATTATAATAAATAAATTACACTTCGAATTACATACATTATATTTTATATACATCAAACAACACTTTGTCCTATGATCTCAATAAAAACAACAATTCACTTTTTACAAAAACTTATATTGAATTACTCGTGTTTATGTCTCATGATAAATAATCAAAATCTTTTTCTCCACTATAATTGTGTTATATCATCTGCAGAATTTTTGAATTTGGAAGTTATTTCTAGGTTAAACTTATAGTAGCAAGACTGTATTATACTTTATTGTGTCGAGGGAAATAACAACGAAAACATAAAATTATTATTTTGTATGCGTTTTAATCACATTCCCAAGAGTGGACATAATTTATCAGTTTTGTTCATCTTTATTGCACGTTTCAAAGTTTTGCTTGTATATAAAACAGTCATAGCCACTTTTAGCTATCGTAACACCATCTAATAATTATAATTATTATTAAACAACACGACTTAAAACCAGTATAAGTAAAAGCTGGACGAAACCAGTTTTAAAACCGTTTAATTAAATGCAATAAATAGTATTAAAACCGAAAGTAAGAGATTTTGCGAAATGGCGGAGGAAGGTGTCAGAACGATTTAAAATTTCTTAAAGATAGATTACTTTAAACATCGAACTTATATAATAAAATATAGTATACAAGAGAGATAATGTCACTAATATTCTTCGTTACCTGTAATCTAAAAGCAACATTTAATTTCCTGAAAACCTATAGCTTTTAGAATCAATTTATGCCAAATATTACATAATATTTAGAAATCGAAAAGAAAAATACTTTTATTGCTTTTTAGGATGAACTAGGTGGTTAGATTGGGAGTTAGAATCTGGGGTTAGAAGAGGGTTAGGGTCCTTACCGTGCAGTAGGATATTCTTTTCGACTCCTCTGGGCCTGCAAAAATGTTGCGTTTCTCACTTACTTAGCTAAAACATCAATACAGCAAAATCATCTTCTCCCGTTTACTACAGTCGGACAAACATAACAAAGGATAATAATAATATAGTTAAGATCCACAAAGTCGTGTTCCCGCCTCTCGATGCCTTGCTTATTACTTTTTATTTACACGTTACAGGAAAGGCTTATTGTTTCTTGACCTTTGGAAATGCCAAGTCACAGACAATGTGCTTGTGGAGTACAAAACCACGCGGGTTCCGTACTTAAATGACTTTCAAATGTTGTGGCATTTTCTGAACGTCAAGTTTATTTACAGGTTTCTCTCGTTGTGGTAAAGATTTAAAAAATCAATTTATGCTCGATAAATATAGCTCAGGATATTTTTGAGAGTATTTTATGTAGTCACTGAAATATATTTTGATTAGTTAATGTCAAACAGTAAACCAATCCACAAGTCACAGCGCTATTGATATAAAATATTTACAAAATTATTAAAACTCAAAATTGTAATTTCCTATGTAGATTTCGGTCCTGACATAGTAATAAAATTTTTTTCAGTAGACTGACAATTTTACGGATTTTACGGATCCCTAAAACGCAGTTGCAGTATCACGCGCAATAATTAAAGTAAAAAGTCAACAATCAGCATTGAACAACATCTGTTTTTGTTTTTATTTAATTAATCTTGATTGAGTAAATAATACGAGATTAATTGATTGAAAGAGTAATTTAATAGTTAAGTAATAATTTAGTAATTTTTAAATTTTATTTACTCACGTATCTATACGTATTACGTGTTGTATTTAAGTAAAAGACTTCTTTGAGAGTTATATTCAGTTATAATAGTAGAGTAGAAATATCTATTAAAATGTTTATTCGGCTTGAACGCATTTTTTCCGAGCAAAGCGAAATGGGGCACTTAAGTTGACGAGACAACTCCACGAACCTACCTTAACATCGGTAAGTTGAAATTAGAATGTAACAATTATGAAATTATAACATCACAAGTCGCGAAAGTGCGCATTTTAGAGCGTGTAGTAACCTAGGTTAACCACATCGTGACCCGCCCCGCGCGCTTTCCCGCCGCCCTCCGTGCCCCACGTCGCCCCCCACACCGCCCCCCGCGCCGCGCGTTACCTGCGCCGGCGCACCTACCTGTCACTTACCGGAAAACCTTCACAATTATATTCGCTTACATCGATTATATCGGATCACTTTCCATGTAAGAAAAAACTTTTAAGCTTAAGATATTTTTAAATTACGATGTTCCCTATATTTTGGTATGAATTTTACACTATGTATACGCTCTGTATGTATAAATATCGAATTAAAAATGTCACGTATATATCTCTTACAGGATGTAAGAAATACGTAATATTTAAACTATACGCACGAGTAATTATTAGCTCACAATGTTGCTAATGTTGTCATAATTTTATTAACCTTATCTATTCAACTGGACACAGCGGTGCTCATCATTAAACCCTACAGATTCTTCTAATTTGCGCATATAGAGCTGTTGCGTGCCTACTTATTTTGGTCAGCACTGACATTAAGGGTGAACAATGCTTATCACTTAGAAATATTAACAATAGATGCTAGACAATTCTCAGACAGAAAAATCTATAAAGCAGTTTTGTCTGTGAAAGGCACTAAGTTACTAACATTTTGTTACAAAAATTATAAAAATATAATGTACAATTAAAGGCGCTAATGATAATAATGATAATAACAATACAAAAGTACATGATGATTATAATACAAAATATGTGTTAAGTGCTATGATACCATAAAATCTTCACGATATTGCGACTTACGTGATTCATAAAATTTATTCATAGAAAAACGTTACGTGACATTGTTTTCAATATTTGTAAAAAACTTTATTGTTGAAACAAAAGATAGAAATGTAATTTTAACATAAATATTCATTGTACATTTTTGTTAGGTATAATAAAAACCGTCTAAGTGCGAGTTGGACTTGCTTAAGGGTTCCGTACTAGAGCAAAAAATTGGTGGCTCTGTACTACAGCAAAAAATTGGTACAACGCATTTCTGAGAGTTTAAAATTATTTTAAAGTTTTAAATTTATAAAGAAATTGACTACAAAGTTTAAAATGTTATAATATAAAAATATAGGGAATCGAACCTGGGCATTTTTGTGCTTAAGCAGCCACTCCGCCATGCCGTTGATGATAAGTCGAATTTATCGATACGCACAAAACATATATGTTGTATTAGAGCCCCCTTTAAATATTAAATGTATTTTGTTTTTAGTATTTGTTGTTATAGCGGCAAATGAAATACATAATCTGTGAAAATTTCAACTCTTTAGCTATTACCGTTCTTGAGACACAGCCTGGAGACAGACAGACGGACAGACATTGAAATCTTAGTAATAGGGTTTCGTTTTTACCCTTTGGGTACGTAACCCTAAAAACTATTCCGCATGGCTATTATTATACTTACATTAGTAAGTGATAATAATAATTAAGGGGCTTATATATCGTATGATATATAAACCCCTTAATAATATTGAAATATAATCAAATAGAATAACTCAAAATCGCCTGTTGCAGAAAAAACTAATTCAAGATGTCAACCGTTAATGACAATCCGCAACGATCGATTCTGACAGATTTTGAGTTAGGTCTCTATTTGGTTAAGCATACGATATGTCCCTTAAATAGAGAGTACTGTAAAAGTAGTACTGCTAAAAAAGAAAAAAAAATGTATCGTTATTTGTATGGACAAATATTATTTGTATGGGCAAACTCATTTAAAGACAAACATAGATTTAAATATAATAGATGTATCTGTTGTGTTTATTTCTAGGTACAATTGTAGAGTAGTATACTCTACCAAAACAATCACATTTATGTAATAGTATTTTGTATCCATTTTCCACGTAGAATTGTTGTATTCAAAATGAACTGGAAATGTTAAATGGTAATTCGACATCACTTGCTGCTAAGACGCAGGTTCGTGTGAAATGTTCAGTACAATCACGGAAATGAAAGAGCAGATAAACGATAGTAACACTTCCTTTGTGTCTACTAAATTGTACCACGACCAGTACTTATGTACCAAATATATAAAATTCCCTCGCTTGAAACATTGAGAACGTTCAATACCTGCAACAATATACTGAAAAACTCTTGTATTTATGTATAGGTGCTATGATACACACTACACTTATTAATGCCTCAAAGAATGTAATATTTTGTTTATTATAAAAATATTATTAAAATAATTTTAAAAAATTAAGAAGGAAAAGAAGTAACTTCTTTATTCTGAAACTGCGTAAACGATTTTTGGATATTTTTACTTTTAGGAAAATAGAAGTACGTATAATTTATTTTTAATCGTCCAAAAAGAACATTATTTATTTCCCTCCTAGTATTTCAAAACAAAAGTTCACGCGAAACTAATTTCCTCATAAAACTTTAACGCTCGTCGTAGAACTAAATTGCCCACAATTACGTTCTTCCTTCGTTTTGGAATGAATGAAGGGGATACGAGTAAAAAACAAAACGGAGGTGGAATATATTCCTACAAATCCAAAGATGTTCATCCAGTGTATATTCGTTCGCAGTGGAATGCAGAAACGACCAGCGACCAGATTACATCATTGTTCGCTGAGAAAAGTGCACGCTGCACATAAAAACGAAATTGTCAAGTCGAATCCTCCAGAACACGCTGCGATTCGAAAGTATAAAAATTCAATACATAAAGGCTTGTTTGATCGCCTATCTATACTATAATAATATAAATAGTTTGTTTGTTTGAACGCGCTAATCTCAGAACTACTGTCCGAAATTGAAAAATTCTTTATGTGTTGGTTAGTCCATTTATCGAGAGAGGCTAAATAACATCACGCTACGATCAATGGGAGTCGAGTAGCTATCAAAATATGATGTAAAAATGAGATAATTTATGAAGTTTAACGTGGACCTAGTCGCGGGCTACAGGCAGCACGATGTATAATGCGCCTATTAAATACCTTATTTAGAGAGACCGGTATTAACATTGACCATGCAACCTTCCCTTTTAGTCCACCTACTTATAAATAGCTGTCTAGCCAGTAAGTTCTTTTGGTCACTGAAGCTGGTTCTGATCTCGCCAGAGATTAATATTCGCGCGACTTTGTACTGCGCTGCATTTGAATAACAAAGTATGACTTCAGACGTTATTTAAGTAACTTATTTACTTCTCGTATTATCCCTAATCCTTTTTAAGACAACGACGACAGATAGTGGTTTATTTTGAAAATAAACAGCATCATGTTTCCTACATTAAAAGATATAAAGATAATATTCATTTTATTTAAAATTTATCATCTGATTGTCTTTTTGTTTATTTACAAAATTTTATTCAAATGTTATTTCAAAGTCACATTTGTCTATATTCAGAGTTCATACAATTATTATATCGCAACTCATAATAGATTGAAACGCATAAGTAACTGTCCATCAAACTTTATGCAAACTGATTTAATGACGCAATAAGGTATAGTTATATGATTTTTTTTTGCCTGAAAAACAAAGAAACGGCTTTTCAAAGTTTTTATCGATAAAATCTACGTATCAAACGAGATGTCATTTGCAACATCTAAAATAGCAACAATGATTACTAATATTATAAAATCGAAAATTTGTTTATCTCACGCCCTAACACAGCAACCAATCAACTTGAGTTTGGGCATAGACTTAATTTATAGGAGATTAGACTTAATTGAGAGTAACATAAGCTACGCGGTTTTTAAATCGGCAAAAGCTATTAAAAATATTTAATTAAGTTTTGGAAAAGCATCATGTTCGCTAAGGAGGCTTACAAGAATATTCGTAATTTTACTCGATTTTCGAATTCCAATTTCGAAGCGTACAAAAGCTAGTAATCTACAAAGCATACTTTCAGAGAAGTGATAACTTCTTAAGAGGATTATGTACCAAACGGTTACAACGGGTCAACGTTTTCCACCCCCTAAACCCTCACCTAGAGTAATAATTTTCTAGTATGTTGTAGAAATGCCTTAGAACTAGGCCTCTATGTTTTTGTTTTTTTAAATATTTTGTGTAGATTTGAAAATATTAAAACATTTTTGTTTTGTATCAAAATCACTTAAATGAAAATATATCAAAATCTATGATAAATATTTAAAAAACAAAAAAAATAGAAGCCTAGTTCTGAGGCATTTCCACAACATACTAGAAAATCATTACTCTAGGTAAGGGTTTAGAGGGTGGAAAACGTTATGGGCTGTTGTATGGAAACTGTTTGATATATAATTCTCTTAACAATAGCTGCAATTATGAAATTACATTGGCACTTCGGCCATTTAAAAAAGTGTGGATGTTATTACGACTATTAGTGAACAAGCGGTCAATCTAGTCAATCGTGGCCCGTGGGACTGATGATGTTCAGGACATTGGGAACTGGTTCCGACGACCTTCGCATCATACACCTGACGGACAGGACGTAGGACGTGAGAACCGAGAATCGAGAACCATGGACCAAATACAGGTTCTCATTTAACACTTTTATTCCTGCATTGACAAGAAATTGTATTGGACGATTAAACAAATATTTTAAAACATTTCCCTCTTTCCATTTTAACCTCATAGTCATTATATGGTATGGTTTGCCTTGATTATAATATAAAAGGTGTAATAAACATTTGTAATAAAACTGTAAGGTTTGTATGTGTCCCTTTATATGGAGTTTACTGTAAAAGTAGCATCGCTGAAATTGACAAAAAAAATTGTGATTTGTCAAATGTCGCGCGTCGCAGTGACATGAATTTGTCCACACAAATCACAAGAAAAACGAATGCGGTCGAATTGAAAAACCTGCAAAAGGAGGTTTTTTGGAACTCGGTTAAAAATATTTCGCTTTCAGCGCTGCAACTTTGAATACAATTAATAAAAACAGGAAACAAGAATTCCTCCTTAAAGATTATAGTGTTACTTATATTGTATTGTATAAAAAAATCGTTTATCTTAACCGATTAGTTTTGTAGTTATTTCAGTTTTTCCAGTCCATGGTCCTTTTTTTTATTAACTATAAGCTTAGGGTAAAGGTCCTCGCTTGTAATGAAAGAATGAAGATCATTCTATAACATATATTTTTTTTGTTAATGTGCTTACAAGAGGTGAAACTTACCCCGCTGTATAAGCCTTTAATGAGAATATTCTACTCAGTATTCCCTTTATAAATACACTTTTTGCCCTAAGTCGTGACCTTAGAGTCTCTCCAGCTGTTAAGTAATAATCGTAAGGCGGGGGTGCCATTTCCTGTCGCAGTATTTCGACGTTACTTTGCTCGAATGAAGTCCTACCAAATGGGAATAAATTTCACGCTCGAATAATTTTAAAAACGTTCGAAATTCTAATTGACTCTGTTGACTACGTTTGAGCTAGCACTTAGCAGATGTATTACTATTTAACCAGCTGTTTTATCTCTTACATAAGGGACATAAATCGTTTTATTTTTAAACCCGGTAGCCTGTTAAGTGATTAAACAAAAACAGTGTAAGTACATAACGAGTGTCTGCAGGATACCGTTAGGGCGACACTTCGTGGAAGCCACTGGCTGCAGGCTTTAAGATGCTGCAAAAAATATGTTTGCTCCCACACTGCTAACTGACCTCATACGGTCGCATTCTCGTTATATCCGTATAAATACTTACATATTATACGAGTCTACCTCTGGGAGTACAGTTGTACCATAATATTACATGGCGGTTGGAACGCATTGCCAAACGGGTTTTACCAACTTCGTCTATTGATATATCTAAGCCTTGATTTTAAGGGAAAACAGAATTTAGCACATATATTATAGAAAGAAAATCAATTCATAATCAGATGGTGGACTCTCGTGTTTTGGTCGGGTTTTCATAAATTGAATTCTATAACCTGCCGAGGACTAATAGGTACTAAACAAAAATGAATCACGCCCAACGGTCAGATAGACAGACACACAGACAAACATTAATTTCAAAAAATACATTTTTGGCTTCTCTTTATAAAAATACAAAAAACAATCACTTTTTTTATATTTCGACCATGACTACGGTTTCATTATAGGTAAGTATAGATTACAGTGCTATTGTCGCCAACTTATATTAAAGTTAATTATATTTTATATTACTCTTAAATTTAGCTATTTACTAACAGCTCGCTTAGCAGCTGGTACTACTATTTCAACCCTCTTAGGTCTCTGCACCTGCGGATTGCCAGACGTGGGTTGCAGCAAGGTGTATGCAACTCTAATCAGTATTCAATCAATTGACAGCGTTTGTTTGTTAAATGCTAATGTTCTTTACCTCTGGGGATCCCGTTACTTAAATGTTTGTGCCGTCTCTTGCCTTTTTGCTTACATTTAGCAATACTTTAGGGCCAATACAAATATACAATACAAAATATATATACAATAATATATATACAAAAAAATACAATATTACCTCAAATAATTATTATAATTAATGTTCGTGACCAAAACGTTGTAGAAACTTTACTTTTATGTCGATGGTGTCTATAACGTACTGTAAAATGTTGTACATAATTAAAAAAATATTAAGTTGTGATTAATACAGCACAAATCTTTTTGTATACTAGGTTTTATACAAGGACAAACTAGCCCTAGTATGTTTCCACACTAACCATTAACCAAGTTACCTACTTTAATTATGTACGTAGCTTAGTACTTGAATTTTTTTCTTTTGAAAGAAAATTCTTTAAAATTTTCCTTTTCTTTGATATGTCAATTGTCAAGACCTCTCGACGACTCTCGTTAGCTCAACAAAGAGCTTTTAAAAAAGGAGAAGGGTAGAGTTAAATGAGAAAAACCGTATCTTTAATTTATTCAGCAGTCCCTTGATAAGATAATGGCGAAACTCGGTGTATTTTTCTTTTTCTCGGCGGCCAATTTATTTTCCTTTCTTTTGGTGTTATCTGGGCCGCATTCCTACGTGTCACTGCCGTCTGCCCACCTCGCTATAATTTGATCCAGCAATCTTATCATATAACTTATTGAAATGTTTTGTGCCATATTCCGTATGCCTTTCTTTCAATATAATATGAAACCTACTTTGACGTTTAATGGGATAAACATTTGTTTAAGATTAGGACACGTTTATTTAAGATTGGGATCCTAAGTACGTTGAATTACTTTACTGTATAACTTGAGTGGAATTGGTTCTATTCTACCAAGCTTTAATAGGGTATTATCCTAAAAAAACATACTTCTATTATAAAATACCAAAGTGTGTCTATCTGTCACCTTTTCAGGTCCAAACCTTAGAGCCAATTTAGCTAAAATTTGGTATGAAGATACATTGATTCCCGGGAAAGAACATAGGGTATTTTTTGTCCCGGAAAATGCACGATTAATAGATGTTAAGTGAAACTGAACTAAAGAATATACATATTTAACATTTTGTTGCATACATAAATACTTATATATCACTTACTCGTTAATACTCAATATATATAACATTACCTAGCCATAGTGCATCATTATGGCATCATAATGATAAATAATAATGTCCCTATAATCCGAGGCAATAAACCAGACGTGGTCATCCCAACACGTACTTGTCAAATTACACAATGATATAAATGACACATACATGTTACTCGCGGGCGATTGTTAGAGTCTTGCATATGCAAAGGTAATTTATTAATTTTTATTAACCTATGAAGATTTAAGAATGCATTATCTGTATTATTAACATCATTCTAATTTGAATTATTCTGTGTCTAGGTGTTGCCATGTTCTTGACTATATGTAGCAAAAATTTTTTGCTTTACGCTATATCTTAGAAGTTATAACATTATTTCGCTAAAATCTAAATCTGTTCAAGGTTAGTCATTACCTTTTTTATTGTTTCAAAAATAGTATTCCTAACTCTATATCTTCCTAAACATAAATAGCGGTAGAAGTATTTTATTTACGTTCTACATAGGTGGCCTACGATCGTTTTACATTAATAGAATGCATCTTGACATGAAATGACAATGGAAATGCTATAGGAACATGTTTATGATCGACCCATAATTTAACGTGGCGCTATGTAATATGCGATTGAATTTTAAAATGGTATATTTGAATACATAAAACTCGCGTTTCGAAATATTTATCGTCTACAAAACCGTTATATAGTGAAGAAGATGCACAACACAGTTTTAAGTGTGACAGATATAACCGCAAAGCAATCTATTGTAACAAATTTCTTCGGTATATTTATCATTCATAATATACAACCTAGCAGACTTTACCTACTGAATTCCTTATTTGATGTGTAAATAGCCTAACTCTCTCATAAACGGGTCGACTAGTCAATAGGAAAGGGACGAGTGTGCGAACAGGGTCGAGTGGCATTGTGACTACAACTACTCACCATGTAACTACTCTCACATATCGTCGCCAACACAAGATCAAGGCTGTCGCCGCTTCCGGCTCATGCGAGAGGAATTCGATGCACGGCCGTACTGGTGTACTGGTTTGCGAATCCGTAGCCGCATTACTGCAATTTCGCAAGCTTTCTACGCCGCCATTTAATTATACCGGCCGCAGGTGCTCGTTTATTCTCGTACCTTTAAAACTGCTACTTAGTAGTATCCTGGGATAGCGCATGTGAAAGTGCGGAGAGAGGTTCGTTTACAATCGACGGAGACAATGGCCATAGGGACCGAAGTCATCACAGGTGTGGCTAACTCTTGAATATCTTTTGATCGGCTACTTAGTGGTATTGGGATAAAACACGTGAAAGTACAGAGCGAGGGTTATTTAGAGTTCAATAACAGAATCAACGAAGACAAGGAGGAGTTCCCAACCAGCGGAAATCGCTTTTTAGAGCCGTTGAAAAACTTTTTTATTATCTATGGACGCTTCACACCACGTCAATCTGGCCCCGTGCTAAGTACACAAGGTACTTGCATTACAGGTACCAGACAACGGAAATATATTTAATACATTTATACAATACACATATTAATTTTTTTATTATATAATACACATATTTAATATACATCCATGACCTAGCAAAATTGAAAAACTTTTTTCCGTCGGCGAGATTCGAACCCGCGACCCCTAGCGTGAGCTACCAAAGCGCTCAACCACTGCGACACAGAGGTCGTCTTTACTTTAAAAGGCCACTAAATGGTAACCTAGGATGTCAAGAAAGAAAGTACACAAAGACATTTCATTATTTTTCAATATTAGAGGTACCGACAGAAAAAATACTAAAGTAGGAGTTATACAAGTTAGAGTAGGCAGAGTAACGTAAAAAAAAGTATTTCTTTCAAAAACAATATTGCGAGTTAATATATTCAATTACCGAAACTACGATCTAGCAACCAGCTTATAAACTAAGGTCAAGCACAAGCATTTCATTGGTGGGTAATAAATAACTTTGCTTAAAATATTCTAACAATATCTGGTCAGTGATAGTGGTCTAAAGAGAAAAAGGTTGGGAGAACCTACATTATAGCATAAGAGTTAAGACATACGCAACTTACACCGTTATATCCGAGCCGATATACTGCAGATAACTCATCCGGGTTTGAAACTTGTGATGTACGCACTAATCCATTATGATATTTACTTAAGACACCGCTTACCTACGACATTTGTTAGGCTGACAATTCAAACTATGTAAATAAGAAAGGAATGCAAAGTACATTCAATCAAAACAAATATTTTCATAGACGAAAGTTACTAATGTGCCATTAGTAACTTTAGTAGTCGACAAAACTGCTTGTTATAAAGCTTGTATACTCTTATACTTAAGAATCATGTCTAAAAAATTCAAAATTAGTTTATTTATGTAAACGCTACACCCGTGTAGTTACATACTGTCTTTACAAATGTGAAAGCGATGATATTCATAACGAAAATATTTTCAACCAAAAGAACAAACTGAACACAATGGTTATGATTATTTCGTTTCAATATGATTTGACTCTATCACGTTGCTCTTTCAACTAAGTATGCACCGACTTAACTTCTAAAACTCTTCTAATTACATCCAGAGCTAAGAAATAAAATCAATAACGTTTTCAAAACCGAAACAGAACAGAAAATTAATGGCATATTAAAACGTAAAGCACAGCTTAGAATGCTTATATTGAGAATTCACAGAAGATCGCCGACGAGACCGTGTCCTAGAAATACAGGTCCGCGGACCGCTTCTTGGTAAACTATCGCAAATAATGCCAAAGTGTTTCACGTACGCTCATACAATATTCCGATACTCAAAGGCCGTCCGTTAGAGAGATCATCTCTGTGACCTCGTGTTTCCTTCTACTTTTTAAACTTTCTGTTTGATACAAAGGCCTCGCATTCCTTTTACAATGCAATTTGTAGCCAATGCGACTCACAAGAAAGCCAAGTTCGCTGTTCTATTTTGAGGGGACATAAATTAAATTTGATTCTGCGAATAAAATTTTAGATAAGTTTCTCATCTACTTAGCATCGGCAGTTTTAGTAGTCAATTTGTATCATCATACAGCATAATTGGACGAATCACCAAACTGTATAAATGAAGGCTAGAACGACTTATTGAACAAGCAATTTTGAAAATGAAAACACCACCTCGGCCGAGCTAAAAGCCATCAATATGGTGTATTAATTATGCGTCGAGCTTCCTAGGAGCACATGAGCCATAAGCACCAGAATTTCACTTCAAACAGTATGTAGGTCGCAATCACAGCACGTGATTACTTTGATTATCTCGGACAAAAATGTATCTAGTACCAGCAATGCGGTCAGCGCGACCGGCGAGCGGATCCGCCGCCCGATGCTAACCTTGATCCCAAGATCGATAGACACTAATTCTATTAACAAACAAAGCCATCGTCATTAAATATTTAAGCCGCCGAACATATCTCGGGTCATCGGCTTATTAGCGGGAATTAGCGGGAAAGTTAAAAACTTTAGGTAAAAAATCAATATCTTTTGCGAAAGTATTATGCATTATAAATTTAGAAAAGTAATGCAAAATATGTCTACATGATACCTTCATTTTGCCTCATCGTTCTTTATTAGACACTCATTAAACTCAATAATTATTCATTGAAATAAAACTTTATTTTCATAACTAATCTCCATTTGCGCACTTCAAAAGGTTCTCTCCAATTTGAATCACCCATAAACCCGGTATAAATTGAATCTGGAATGTAACATTTGCATAAACATAAGAAATCGTATTTATTACATTCGAGACGAAAATTGCCTAATGAAAGAAAACAAGTGGCTGCAACACTTTCTCTCACAAACTTTATTACGAATGCAATTTGGCATCGAATGCTATTAAACTATCAGCCGCATTCAATTTTAAATCTCACGACCTAAGAGTATCTAAGTTCGTGTTCGTCCGTTTCATTTCAAATATCTTCGACCGAAAGCAAGAATATTTTGAAAAAAAACTGCTAGACTTTTTATATAGTAGAGTTTTTTCCTTTACTTTTATTATCTAGGTATAGAAAATTGATGTTAATCTTATGATCGTTTAAGATGGCTTCTGTTTCTACTGTGGATGAAAAAATTACTTTATTTAGAGTAATTAGAAAGCCTAGCATTGTTTCTAATTATAATAGAATGATTTAATAAGTAATCTCGGTAAGCCTTAAAAATCAAATGAAATTTTACGACACGATTAAAACCAGTTACTACTTGCAAGCTTTTATGTACCTAGTTTTCCGTACATAAACATTTCTAATCTGATTTGTGTCTTCGTGTTATCTTAATCGGTACATTTCTCTGTATCTCGGCACCGGTAACTTTTGGGTGGTCATACCAAATACGGGCAGATCAAAAATGTACAAAGAGCGTAGCCGAAGTTTACTATCAGAACCACCGTTACGTCCCAGGTTAGGTTTTGGCTCCCACTGCGAATTCGTTTACTGAGATTGATATGACCTGGCTGACCTCGACACTAGAAGCAATTTGGGCTATATGAAGATTTGTATACACTGATTATTTGCCAAAAAAAATCAATTGGTTGCGCCTACTAAGGTAATCAAATTATGCACGGTCGGATAAGATATTATGAAGATGTCTATGAAGCTAATTTATTTTGATCTGTGAAAGGTGTTTCATTTCAAATAGCATTTTTATTCGTTTTCGCAAAAGTTAATTATTGTAAGGTTTATTAAAGTATAGCTGTTAATCTTGTCCACCAAAAACTTACTAGATATTATAAACGGCTCCAATCTTTGCAAACTACAATTAAGTTGACAGAAATAATAACGTAATTATACTATCACTAATATTTAATTTATAATCTGACAATGGTCATTATCGAATCAATCTGTCTCAATCTCAGATCAAATTGTCGATCGGTGAAAGTAGTTCTACTTTGAAAAAATAAAAGTATTTATAGCAATCTGTAAAATTCCAGTATGTCTGCTTAAATTCCTTAATTGATAAATAATTTTTTGTACCGCGTGATTTTTCGCATGACATTATTATTTATGGGTAATTAATGGCATTGAAAATCTGTAGTTTTTTCATCAAACATTACAAATAATATATGGGTTTGGATATCTGCAAAAGTTACGTAAGGCAATGTTAGCTATGCGTAGAGTCTGTAGAGTGTAGAGTATGTACTATGTACTATGTATGTATGTATGTAGTATGCACACAATGCATTGTATGGACGTTCGTAGATGCAGGGAGGTAAGGGCCAGAGGAGCAATACTTGTGGCGGCTATTGTTTAACTTTGTATGAAAAACTTACAGCTAATTGTAAAAAGCAAAAACTTACAACGAAACGTAAATTGCATTCTACGATTATTCAATCACGACATAACTGGAAGAACACAAAATTTTAAAAACTCCCTGATAATTGCGCTAATGGACGCTTTTGGAACCGAGAAATTATTTGAAAGTAAAATAATGTGGATTTGATGTATAGCAGAATAATGAAATAGGTAAGATACAAGATTTGACAAAATTTTATGGGGAAAAAAATAGTATTTACTCGAAAGTTGTCTTTAATTATTTTAACTGTTCTACTTAATATAAAGGGAGCCTCACGTAAAACGTATGTTACCTACTTACCTGAAAATAGTTATAGAGAAACGACTAGTCAAACTGTAAATAATAAGTTATTTGATACGTTTCAACTAGGCTATTAACATTTTATACATTTTAGATATCTCGTTACGTTTATAACGTATATATTTCATACTTAATGAAACACACTTTTATTGTACTGTTTCCCCCAATATTTTATAATAAATACACTACCGGTTACGACAAAGTCATCATAAGGTGTCATTTGTCGAAACCGGTCGTGTATTTATTATAAATTCGTAAAATCTAGGAAATATAGTGGAAAAAGTGCAAGAAAATTATGTTTCATTAAGTATGAACATGAATTTCCACCATGAACCAACAGTACAAACAAACACATATACGTACACATTTTTCCTGGAATATTTTGAATCTTAGCTTTAATTTATTCAAAGCTAATGTATTTTAAAAGGATGATCAATTTCCTCGCAATAAAAATCTTCCCTCCATATTCAAGACTAAAATAAATCTGATCGGTATAGCCAATTTTGAGTCTAATGCCCGGAATACACAAGGCTAATTTTTCTAGCTAGGAAAGAAAGCTAGTCCCAGCAAGCTCGTTCGTTAGTATATTAGGCTTCATGGAGATGAAACTAGCTACATTTTTTAACTTATAAACTAAGCATGTAAACAGAACTAGCATGTTTCAAGATCAGCTTACAAAGACAGTTTCAAATAGAAGTATCTTGATATATTAGCTTGGATAAGTAGCCTCGTGTAGCTCTATTTTGTTAGCTATAATCTCTACAATGGCTGGATTATAACGCGATTTTTTTGGCAGGTGGCTGAAAGGTGCTCTTTTTCAGGAAGAAAAAGGAACGCTGAAAATGTTCCATGTCAATTAATTATTATGCGTTGACGCGGACAAAGCCACGGGCTAGTATATAGTAAAGACAGACACTACCTACTTAAAATTGGAAAAAAAATAAGAATTGTTGGTTTTGCACTTATTAGAAACAATTATCATACTGCGTACCGTGAAAAGTCTGCTAGTGACACCTTTACCTACTAGTAATATATGTATTACAAGGTAATATTTTACTAGTAGGTAAAGAAAAAAAATCTTTGTAAGGACAAAGAAATGCGTATCCGTTGCAAATGAAAAGCTAATTTCTAACTACCGGAGCCAGCTATAAATGGAGGTTTCCAATTCAACTCTGTGATTATTGGCAAGGTGAAAAGAGACTTTCTTTACAAATGCTGTAATGTATAATAGAACAAATTCAAAAGAAATAACAATAATTAGTAAAATATTCCGATAATAATAGCTGTTGTAGTTGCAAATAATAATAACCAGTAGTAAATGATGCCAATCCCAATGTTATTAGAAATAATAATTATTATAAAGTAGGCTAAAATTATAACAAGCATGCATTTAACATAACAGTAAGAGTTTTAAGGTACTTACACATTATCTGTGCCGTCACTTGGCTCGTCGAGCTCGCCGATCGTATCTAAGGACGCCCCAGAGCCGTCTTCTCTGGTTTCTGCTGGAGGCGGTGGGGGCGGCACGGTCGGTCGAGTACAAGTTGGAACTGTAGTCTCGTTTATATTCTCTTTGAATTGAGATTTAGGTACAAAATCAATTAGACGTGGCAGAATTTCAGGCACTGGATTTGGTTCAACTTTATTTTTCAAAGATTCGTTCATTTCAGCTTCGGAATGCTGGAGCCAGGTTTCTATACAAGTTTTTTTTGTTGGCGTCAAAAGTGGCTCAGGTAAAGGTAATGAAAGCGCTTCTGGGATCGGTGCAGGTCTACGTTTCTTTTCGCTTGCGGATCGTTCTATTTTCGTGTTTCTAGGCATAGGTTTTGGCTTATCTACTGTTAAGTTCTGGTCACTTTTATTGGGTAATGATTGAGGTTTTTCCATATTTTCCCTATTCGATGATATTTTTGTATTGTTGTTATTTTTATCACTGGTCTCGGCTGATTTAAAACTTATTTTTTCCGATGCCGATTTGCTTTGTGTTAAATTTTCATTGTTGCTTGATATATTGACCGTAGAAACTTTTTCCACAGTTTTTTTTGGTTCGTCTATAAGGTTTTTAGGCTTGTCCATGAACTTTGCGTTTCTTATATCTTTAAGTAAATCCGTATCGATATTTTCGATGCTATTTAATACTTTTTGTATATCTATAGACTTTGGTTGCATAATTGGAGTAGATGGTATACTATTTTCGACCGAACTTGCCATCGAACCGAGCCTGTCGACCACAGTAGAAATAGAGCTACCTGTATCATCAGATTCAGCATCTGCTAAAATAAGGCATCTTTCCCATTCATTTGATAACAAGTCAACATAAACTTCTGCTTCTGGTGGAATTGTTTTTCCATCAGATAAACGTCGAACTAAACGCCTAGCTTCTTCCGGTGAACCTTTTCTTAAATAAGCGAAACTGTCTTTATTTTGTCTAAGCAAATGGCTGTCGAAAGAAGATTTTCTAGACAACTTGTTATTTGTAGGTTGAGTTCCATTTTGACGATTTCCCAAGTCTTTGCAAGTATCACCTTGCTTTTGTCCATCAATGCTAAGAAGTGCATTTTGTTCTCCAACTGTTTGCAAAGCAGGTTTGTCCTTAAA
This sequence comes from Cyclargus thomasi, assembly GCA_026546445.1. NCBI lineage: Eukaryota > Metazoa > Arthropoda > Insecta > Lepidoptera > Lycaenidae > Cyclargus > Cyclargus thomasi. Next base: position 5,185 of record JAOTAV010004670.1, on the reverse strand, counting down.
AGAGTTCTTTTTCCCCAATTTTCGTGGTGGCACCGGTGGCGGCAACATCGTTGGACGACTTAAATCAGTTTGGTCTTTTACTACTTTAGTTTCCTTCGTACTGTGATCACTTTGAGTTATCGGTTCGACTTCAAAGTGTCTTACTAAAAGTTTAATTATTTCATCAGAGTCCTTAAGCCGCCGCACGCATTCGATTCTTGTTAATTCAGAAACAGATACACCATCGATAGCCAAAATTTCATCTCCGGGTATGAGTTTACCCCAAGGAGCGCAAGCGTTTGCAGCCGGACTGTCTTCTGCGCATGACTGTACCAAGAGCCTCCTGACTTTTTCCGAAGCAGCGGAGCCACCCTCAAATTTAAGACCCAGTCCTAGGCGCGCTCCCTTTGGCCTGCGGATGCTAATTTCGGCAGCACCCTTTTCCGCGCCTAAGGTGAGGACCGTGACAAACGCAGGTTCTTTATCGGCAGGTTGAGTTTCACCCACCGGCACTATTGTTACGAATTCATTAACCACCGCCCCTGTCTCCATTCCGTGCGAGAATCACACCCCTGCAGTTGTATCAACTGCTCTTAATTCTCGACCTGTCAACGAGAAGAAAATTATATTACAAACTTTTTTTAAACTGTAAATTTGGTACACCTAGGTACGTATAAGTCTCGTGGACTACATTTTTTACACAGTTGCTTTAACTTTTTGAAATTCGCAGATGGAAGCATTGATCAATAGTTTTGACGCCATTGCTAATAATTGCAAACATCGAAAGCGTGAACATTTAACTATTAAAATGAAAGTGTAACATGTCTGATATTGGAATGAATGCTAACGTATCATCGGCTGGCTAAGATGTGGGTTAGTGGCACCGAAGAATCAGTCGAAACCGGCGCGCGACGGCCCGTAGAGATCGACGTATTAACATAAACGCCCCTGGCCGGGACCCGTTACATCCAACTTTTGTTTGCCAGTCAGCCATTTTCGTGTAAGTACATCGTCAGTTTTGACATGACCCTGTTACAGCTCATCAAACTGTAAACGCTTGCATTACCATAAATGCGCCTACGTAAAATACATCCGAGTCGTTTACACTTTCTGTACTTTATAAAACTCCGTATCCGCAAAATATCTTATCGTAATTGACACCAGAATCACTATAATTTGTGTCGTATTACAATATTGTACGGACACAATGAAATGGAAAGCATGAAAATAACTCCACATAAAAGAATGTAACATTTATAAAATCATATCGAGTGTGGTATCTCGATTATTTATGAGTAAAACTGTAAAACCATTTTTGGTAAAGAGAAACTTTATAAGGTGTCCGACGTTACTAAGATCGAAATAATAGATACGTTTCGACAATTTGCTGCACGTCGAGATCGTTAATCATGCGTCGTAACCTCGAAATTTGTATTGTGTCCAAAAAGCTAGTCGGATGCCTTCTAAACGTAGCCGCGTTATTGAGAAAACAAAGAACAACAGACCGAGCGAAATACGTATTGTGTTGATATCGTATAATTGAATCTTACAGAATAAAATCCATTTCTGCCCACATATTACACCTTGATTTTCTTCCGACGATATGAAAAATTATAATTTCGGAGCCGAGCTAAATAATTATACAGACGGTGCCCAAATGGGTGAAATGCAACGCTGCGTAAGTTTGATTACAAAGTAATACACAAGTAGGTCTGTGGATCTAAGCGGAATAATCATTAAATCTAAAAGATAACAGTTACAGCTCACAGTTTGAATCATAAAAAGTTGCTAACAGTTAACTCCTTTTTTGTTTGTTTACAATTAAATTATTCTGCACTCTCAGTTTACAAATTGTATTTAAATTATTAGATCGTATTTTACAGAATACACGATACATACCATAACACTCATAACGCGTAAGATAACTACGTCAAAATAAACGAGCAATGAAACATAAAAACAAACACCGGGGAAAAGCTACACGCCAGATTTATATCTCGCTTAGAATAATAAGCAAGGACAGTAAATAACGCTAAAGACATCGGGTATTTAGGTGGACTCGCGAACTGGGTCGTCGTGTATGAATTGCAAACAAGCACTTGAGGTAAGTGCACTCAATTTAAATGTCTTTAAAACATCTTATGTGACTTGCGACGACGTTATCATATTGTGACAATGACTCAAAAGGCTTACATGTACGAGTTAACGTACTTTGTACATATTGCGAAATCTTGTTTGAAGAAATAACAAAAGACTAAATAATATGAGCCAAAACAAACCAGCAGGACTAAGGAGGCTACTATGAGCAGACTTTAAGTGTTTTATATTATTTGTGTGAAATATGAGTACAAAAATGACATATCTCAGGCCGTTTATCCACGATTATTTCGAACCGACAAAGTAGCTTAAATAATACAGTTAAGTATTATTTAGGCTATTGGTTTCATTTTATAGCGACATTGCTATATCATCCATGTCGTCACCGTCATTAGAGGCGTAGAGAAAAATGAATCTGTCGCCTATGTCATTCAGTGGTATTTTTAATGTCGTTCTCGGTTGACGCTGGTAGTAGACAAACGGCGTCAAAGTCATCTTTTTAGGCAAAATGCTACACTAGCCTCATATCTAAAATGACCACTACCTTGTAGAGCTATAGTTTTCGAAACAGTCCACGATTGTTTCAATAATTTTTTGTACTTTTTCATACCTATACTGTCTATATTTTGTGAAATATGACTCAATGGTTATATATGCGTAATATTGTATGAAAAAAACTTTATGGCAAACTGAGTAAATTAAAGTTTTATTACTATAAAATAAATTTTAGTAATCATTATTAAAGAGGTTAGCCGCTGGTAGCTATTATTAAAGGAACCAAATATTAAGTTATTATAATAATCTTTTCATAATAAGCAACAATAAGTTCGAAGAACATTTCTATCAAAATATTTTTACTATTAGCCAATATATAATTTATATAAACAATATATAACGGAAATGCTAAGTTACATAAATTGCAGAACTAAAAAACTGGAAAGAAACCAGTTTCGTCTAATTTAAATAGTAGTTTTTATCACGAGCCGGGCCATTAGGGGACCGGCAGACCTGGGTGCCGTCTGCCAAAACAAATTCAAGTTTAATGAACCAGAACGCACAGAAGAGGCGATGCAGGTTTTGCTGCTATCAGCATACTCCGTTATTGTATACAATGTACAGTGAATATTTAACATAATGTAAAAATAACAAATTCTAAAAAGTTATAACGTCACACTGAAAATTCTACCAATTTATCGATTACGGATATCTAAGGCTGTTTTACTACTTCTTGATATGTACAAATTAGGTTATCCACAACTTATTTCTTTTTTATTGTTAGGGGGCAAGCGAGCAGACGGGTTACCATAAGGAGAGCAACTGCCGTCGCCCATGGACAGATTTTTACCCGACTGCGCCGGAGGGTTTTTAGACTGCAGAGCGTGCCAAATAACGATATATATACATAGAGACATGCATACATACATACACACATACATACTCACAAAAAAAAATAATTCTAGCGCAGTCGGGTAATGAAATATAAAAAATCAACAGCCATTATAGTTTTAATACTTTTATTTTAAGTTTGTATTTTGTAATATTGAATGTTTATATAGCCATTCTAGGAATATACATAGCTTGATGTTTAAATTGCAATGGTTCCTGCATTCAGGTTTTCTATTTTTGGACATAGTTTAGCTTGTTCATATACTCATCTGTCAAATAAGTTGTACATTATTACCTACACGGCACTTATCAGGTGAATGTTGCACGGGTGGTGCAAAACGCACCTAAGTCTTTTAAAATCAGTTCTGAATAAAATTTAACTTTACAAATAATGGATATTTTGCAAATAAATTGGTTATCCCATTACTACCTCAAGTTCTGATATTTTCCCGTGGTAAAGCGTTTCCTATGTCTTATCTTTGTGTTAAGGGCTTATCAGCTGGTCCTACCAATTTTATAGTAAAATCGATCCAGCCGCCTAGGCGTGGAGAAATAACAAACAATCTTCACACAAACCAGCCTCGCCGTTAAAAATCAAAACTCCAGCACGAATGGGCGAACTCAAACGGAGAAAAACCTCGGCCTTACAGAAAACTTGAGCTCTGTTTTATCGAGTGAAAGAATTTACCTGAGGCCTGTAAGTGGATAGTTTCCACTTCCTACTTCCCTAATAGGCCCAATGTCATTAAAAACTTTAGCCTTACTTATATTAGTGTGATGTCATATCAGTAAACAATAAATATTCATTTATATACAAGTTATCTGTACTAGCTAGGTATATTTCGTACTGCAGTTCTCCTGCATTGCGCGGTTTGATGCCGGGATTGACTGCGGTCTACAGATTTGCAGATGGTAGACATCTTGTTATGATAGAAGTTAGGTATGTACCATTAAATGAGCGGAAGAATGCCGGTAACTAGCCGGTAGCTTTAGAACCGGGTAGCTTTTTTTAAATAAAGAATGTGGTTACAATATTTGTTTCAATTATAAGGGGAATAATCACTCCAATGCTGTAAAAAATGTTGTCATCCTCTAATGAATTGTAACTTACTACGGAGACTCCCAATCACGTTTTCCTTTATATCTCATGTAAACAGCATGTTTTTTGAAAAATATACAATCGCTATGATAAAAAAAAAACTGTGTGACTTTCGAAACTCAAAATGCATACCTACAAAATTTCAATAAAATCAGTTCAGGGGTGTTAGCGAAGAAATAAACGTTTTCGCTTATTTGTAGAATCGCCACCAAAAATGTATGGAGATGCCATGAAGCGTAACGAACGCTTATGTCATTTCCACACATTTTTATTGGCGATTCTACAAAGAAGTGAAAACGTTGAAGTGAAAAGGTGTTGCCCAAATCCCCAGGGGTTCGACCGTGAAAAGGTAACAGATAAATAAACTGATCTTAAAACCTCTTACTAAATAATTTGTTTAATTTCTAATTAAATAGAATAAATAGCCAGCGAAAAGAATTATCGAAATCGTCAATTTGTTCTTCTATAGGGTATATTTACCCCCTTGTTCGTATAAATATTAAAGCAATGTTTATCTAATCAAGGTTCGCTGTCTCTTTCTGGAATATTGAAAACGTCACACGACAGAAAGAGACAGCGAACCTTGATTAGTTAAAATGGTATAAATATTTTTATGAATACCCC
>JAOTAV010004659.1:0-31024 GCA_026546445.1 Cyclargus thomasi | reverse complement strand
CTAATATCTTACTTATTTCTCAACAGAATTCAGAGATTTTTTGTGATTCTGTATATCTTTAGGCCCACTATCATAATCATTTGCTTTCAATAAATTTTGTTTTACACGCATCTTCCCTATTAAATATTACGGGCTAGCTATTGTGTTGTTCGGCTAACTTTATATCGTCTGTACCTATAAATAGAATTATTTTAGTCCTTGGCCGTAGTAGCGAAATGACAAGATAAATAAAAATAATCTCAGTTTCGTCCTGGACATTCTGATAAAACCATGTTGTGGTATCAATAATTTTAATTTTTTATTATCAATCCAATAACATGCTTTTTGTTGTTTCCCACAACCTTACCAAAATCACATTTGGAACTTGGCACTCGTAGCGACGATATGTAGAGCTGATAACACGCCCAATTTAGTGCGTCCGTAGCCTAATGGTTAAGACTTGGTTCGCACTCGAGAGGGTGCAAGTTCAAACCCCGGTGAAGGAGTGTATCAATGAGACATTTTTCCGATCTCAAGTACATAATACGGATGCTCATTGCCGTGGGAGAGCCATACTTTAGCACGAAAGGGGCCGGCTCGATCGAAGTGATACCACGGCCTCACAGAAAGCTGACGTGAAACGGCGTTGTGCTGTATTTCTTTCAGTGAGTGAGTTTACCGGTGGCCAAACTTCCCTAATACCCCTATATCTATTCTTTCATAAAGGCAACGCACTTGCGACTCTTCGGGTGTCACGAGTGTTCATGGGCGACGGCAGTTTCTTTCCATCAGGTAATCCGTCTGCTCGCTTGCCCCCTAATTATCATTAAAAAAATTTACTTATTTATCATAAAAATAAATTTTAACATATCATTACTAGGAAAAGAAGCCATGGAACAATTTATTTTAAACCTTAATCAAAAGCGATAACTTAAAGAAAAATTGGTGTATTTTATACAATGAATAAGAAGAATTTTATAAAGAACCGAATCTTAATGAGGAAGATGCGTGTAAAACAAAATTTATTGAATGCAAATTATTATGATAGTGGGCTAAAAGATATACAGAATCACAAAAAATCTCTGAATTCTGGTGAAATAAATAAGGTATTAGCGATTTAAGTTTTCTACCCATCTCTTTCTCTCAAAACGTAATTTAGTATAAACCTTTGTATGCAGCTCATGGACTTTGACGTCACAAGCAATATCGGATCTCTCTTTCTAACCGACTACATTGAAGTCTTGTAACTTTGTTGTTTTCAAATTATTTTGAATATTTAGTGTCACTCTCACTGTTAATAGGAATCTAACGACACCTCTTACGCCAAAATCCATCGAGTTGTTTAGACAACACAGCGTGCCAAAGAATTTTATTTACAATATATACTCTTGTAAAACATAACTCTCCCTCTGGCGCAGTCGGGTAAAAACGATAGGTGTGGATGAACCAGATAACTATCATTTTACTAAAATTTTAACAGGTCTTATAACTTATTTCACTACGTAGTTGATTTACACAGAAACCACATTTTTTATTTCATATAATGTTTTCGTCAAAAACACCCCTGAACTTATGAACAAAAAGGGGTGGTTTTTAAATGGTTAGTTATTCGCTTCTGCCAGGGTAGTCTTTAAACGTCTTTGGTAAAAGTTCCTTATGTCTTATTATATTGATTTTCGCTGGTGCAGAATTTTAACATATCACTCATTATAATCATTGATGTCTATTTAACATTATTGATGTATTCGGTAGTAAATACATATTATGCAATAATATTACTTAGTTCAACAATAATCTCTATTAATAATATAATTTAGACTACGAAGCCATTTCGTTTAACCATAACGCCGTTTGTCGACCGCGCGCCGACTTTTCCAACGAGGTTATTCGGTACGATAAAATGCCACTGAATGACATAGGTTTCATTTTGCTCCACGCCACTACGATCAACCCTAGTCGCTCGAAAATATAACCTATACCCTAAATCATAAAGTGATGTTTCAGCGGTTGATGGAGAAAAGAAACGGAAAGCGCTCTGATTGGCCGAAAATAGTATTTCTGGTTTGCAGGAATACTATTTTCGGCAAATCGTTTGTTCAGGGTAGTGGCGTAACTATAAAGGGTCAGGGCTGGAAAAACGCTAAGTGCGAGATACTCAACTGTACAGGACGCAAGGGTCTCGGCTTAAGAGGCCACGAGCTCTGATTGTTTTCTTTCCATGTACCTGTTTTTTGTTGATCCCATAAAAATTTGCTCGCGAAGCTCAATTTTCATACCTTATTTTAAAATATAGCACCTCGTCTCGGTGTTATTTTGTCCTAAAAGTACCATCGAAGAAATTTATACACCAGTCGACGGTCCGACGTCATGTGATCGAAATATTTTAATTTTTTGTAAGTCGTGGCGCGACCAGCTTAGAACCGCAATTTGGTTCGGATTGAAATTCTCTGATAGTACAATCACCACAGTCACCATCAGATCAGTGGCGTAAATAAATAAATAAAAATCATTTATTTCTGAGAAAATTTTAAACAAATGTTTTCTGAATGTCTGTGAATGTCTCTAGAGTTTTGACTGAACATTTTTATATAAGTAGACTGTATAAAATATTATAACAATAGTCTACACAAATCTTTACTGATCTTTTAATGTTCGTTCTGAAATGTAGTAATTTGTAATTGCTCTAAATATAAAGACAATAAGATCTTATAGATTTGATATATCTTAATGGTAACTTTTCTTACTTAATAGCAAAATCTTTTCTACAGCATTTAAAGAAATCACTGTGTTCAATCTCTTGATAAATTTTTCAACAAGCAAAATCTGTAACAAACTTTAAATACACGCTGGGACGAAACTAGTTTAATACTTCAGGGATCGGGGGCTTAGCCAAGACCTAAATGGTTTCGCTAGGCGTTACGAACGCTTAGGTATGTCACTTCCATACATTTTTGTTTGGCGATTCTGCAAAGAATCGAGAACGTTTAGGTCTTGTTTTATCTTTAAATTTTTGTTGACAAAAGCATCACGCTAAGGCACATTTAATTCACAACAAAAAAAAAAATCGCAGCATCATAACTTTCACAACGAACTCTTTAATACTTGAACTTTTCTTTACACTCTACCGCGTGTCTAGCATGCGGGACCTATACACGCCCTAAAATGTAGGCCCTGAAGTATTATATTGTTTTGTTACAGTCTGTGTAATGTATATTGTATGTACTGAATTCAAGACATAAGTGGAAGAAGCGGATAACTAACTTTTTTTACAACTTTCTGTGAGTGAATACTAAATTTTTTCCTATAAAATTGCAACTAATCTTGTAAATTACTTTTTTGATTGTCTAGCTAGTGTATCTAGCTAAACTGATGTATGGCTATCCGAATTTTTTCAATTTCAAATCATTTTTCGGATCCTAAAGCGTCCATTTACACGAAAATCCGTCAATTTTAAATGTTAGTAATCTGCTTCTTCCACTTATGTCTTCAATTACTATCGAATAATCTTATCAATGTAGTTTTTTTCTAATAATAGTATTTTAAGATGGTATGAATATACGATAGAGAAATTTGCCCTTTACCTAATCCAGAATATTTGAACGGCCTAATAAAGTTTTGACTGGACAAAATGCTCTGCTTATTATGATTGAATTAACCAAAGTTACGGCCCCACTCAGATATATTATTAAATGATGAATTAACACAACTACATCTTGTCATTTTTTATTAATAGTTTAACTGTCGGTTGCCTGGAAGAAACTGTTTCCAGCAATAAGGCTGTTACGGACCGTTTTTTTGGTACTTTCCTATTGTTAATTTATTGTTTTATTTTTGGTTACAATAATTTTTTTTTATTCATTTAACTTTAGTTAAACCGATACTGGATACAGCTTTTAACAAAATCTTTATGTAACAAAAGTGATTGATAATACTTTACGGTGTGTGTAAGTCACCTATAAAGTGTTTACTGTGAAAATAGCAACACTGTAAGTGAAAATTTAAATAAGCAAATTTATGAAGCCGCTGCGGCTCTTACCATCCAAATATTTGTTATCAGCCACTTTTGTTACACCCTGTATAACTAGTTAATGTTTTTTCAAACCAGGACAGTAAAGGAATGTATGTTAGCTGTCAGGCGAGCATTTCTGGTTTCGTGTATACAAAACTTACTTCTTTTCTAAGCTAGTAATCTAAGAAAATTCGCTGATAAGCTAATTGTGATCGAGTGAAAACAGTTCAAACGAGAACTAGCTTGCTATCCTGGCTTAAAAAACTGGCCTCGTGTATCCCCGGAATAAGAGGTAGTTAGTATTGTCAGATGCAGCGGAATACGGTCTAGTTAAGAGGATACATCAGCGGCTAGATAAACAAGACCCTTTAAGAGAACAAGAAATCAACGATGCGTTGAACCCTGATTCCTTCTCTAAAACTTTACCGATTTAAGTTTTTTTTTTCATAAAAATTAATGAAAGGCTTGAACTGTGTCCCTATGTTCTCCCTTTTTTGTATAATTTAGCCAAATTTGTTTTCTGGATGTTCTGATTGCAGCTAAATATCTAGTCATTTTTTCAGGTTTTTGTACTTTCATATCTCTTTTAATAATCAAATTATGAAAAAAATGAAAACATAGGGACAGGCTAATAGTGGCCATTAATATTAAAAATAATTAAATATATTTATAACTCTACCAGGAAACAGGAGACAACGTTTGTACGGAAAAACTGCCCTAGTGTCTCCTCTTAATGTCGTCCCTAAAGTACTTCAGTCCCGCCGACGAACATATTTTCCAAGTGTCGTATACATTTTTTTTTAACTTACATAGGCAACATAAGAAAATCTTTAACATCTGTGTGGAAACGTCGAAGTTTTCGCGAGTTTTGCGACCTGGCTATAGAACACACACGAACAAATATTGCCATACGATTCGGCAAATCTTTTTTTTCATTTAAGCCTTTTTGTTAAGCCTTAGAGTAAACGTATGTCTATAAATGCCTTTAAATTATAATTAGAATGTGTTTTATATGTGGACCATTGTTTTGTAGTTATTTAATAAAATGTAGATAATAATATATTACGCAAATAATCTTGTCTTGTTGTTTTGTCAATTTTTATAATAAACAAGTTATGTCTGTGTGTTGTTGCGTTATTTTTATGACCACGGCCCGTAAGGCTTCCATACAAAACCGCAGTTTTTCGCATCGCATTTTAATTATCTACGACAAAATTCATATTAAAAATGACATGACGATGTGATGCGATGAGAATTCACTGTTTTGTGTTAGAGCCCTTAATTGGAGATTATAGGGAATTTAAATGAAACCGTGCTCTAGGAGAGCTTTCGTGGAGGTCCCGGGGAGTCGGGCTTCGGGTCTGGACCAATTTTTGTCGGAACCCGCAAATTTGGTACCCGCAACTCCGTTGCGTCAAAATCGTTGATAGCGTAGCTAGGTATCGTACGTTTTTCCGGGATAAAAAATTTCCTATGTCCTTCCCCGGGATTCAAAGTATCTCCATAGTAAATTTCAGCATATTCGGTTCAGTGGTTATTATAACTGACAGACATTTTCGCATTTATAAGTATATGAATCTCTTAAAAATAACAAGCTACTTCTCACTAGGATTTCGTTTCCGTTTTGATGCGCATAAATGGTAAGCATAGTCCTTGTTCGAAAACATAATATATAACAATATTATTCTAATGAAAATATGTAACATAATTTGTATTTCTTTTCACTATCGTGTCTTGACAGATGGCACGGTGATGATAATGGTGAAACTAATGAGCTTTTACCCACGTCCGGTCAACTGGCGGTACCTGCTCCTCTGACGACAAATCCGTGGTAAACCAGATGGTTGCCTGGTTGGCAGTCCTATTTATATGCATATTATTTAATCTTAGATTATTACAAAAAAAGGTTCATTTCAGAATCATGTGGAGGGTTCTTTTCTTAGTCACATCATGTCATCCACTCGTCACTAGATGGCGCAGCACTGTGCTCGTGAACTACATTCGCTTTGTCCACCTTTATCTATCGGTATGCCATTCAGGATTATGTTACCTGCGATTTATTTCAAATTGAAACTTATCACGTCCACATAAGGGTTCGACGGGGGTAAAATAAATGCAACTGCCTTGTATATGTGTAACTGGGTTAAGGTGGGTTTGTGGGCGGGGAAAAAAGAGAGAGATAGACAATCTGTGCTATGTACATCTCTTATGTACGTGACCTATATTCTAAAGGGGCGCAAACGAAAAAGGTCGACACTACCTCTCTCTTTCCTATATATTACTAGAGCCTAAGCTGAATCATGTAAAGTAGAGTAAAATGCTAAAATGTTGGTTCCATATAAGATAGAGAGTAATGATTGTATATGTAACATTTCCTGGAAGGCGGCTTAAAATAGTAATTGTGTTTGTTCAAGGGTGGAATATTTTACGGGGAAAATATTAACGCTACATCAATTATATTAAATATACTGATAATTTAACTGTAGACTCATAAAGATACATTGCAACTTCTCGTTATATATTAGTAATAGATGTAAGAATAATAGTTTAATACCTGGGTGGACCAGGGTCTGCGTTAGCCCTACCAGCGTAGCGCCTTGGAAGAGATTTCGGCACCCCCTAACTTTAATTCGAAAGAGTACATTCAAAAAAAAATTGGACAAGCGCCCTTTTATATGACATCCGGCTACCCCCCTACCCCTAACACTGCTACTGTTTATAGCTAACATATAGCAATATAAGATAAAAGTTATTTTTTCCATTATAATTTGATAAAACATTTTAACTTACGTACTTATCTTACGTTAGCTAAAAACCATCTATGAATATATATTTTTAAATATTTTTTCCGGTCTATTATATATTTGAAGCTTTAATTTATGTAAAAAACGTTATTTGTAATTGTTACCTACTTAATCCATATAATATTTATGAAATTATTACTTCAAATTAATCATATAATTTTTATGCGAAAATTTTAATAATTTTCTTTAGATTTTCAAAATCGGCTTAGCACTAGAGGTCGCCCTGTGGTCGAAATTCGACCATTAATATTTAAAACCATCGAGTAGGAGGGCTTTATAAGTCTATATAATCTATTTTAAATTCAATCAGAGACTTTAATTTGGCATAACGGTCTTGTTACCGGGCCATTAAATTTAATATAAAGAAACACAGACGTCAACAATATTTCGTGTATGATTATCGTGTTATATGACATGACTATTGTAAAGTGCGTGTCGTAGTGTGCGTAGCGTTTTATTTATTAAAAATATGTAAGATAAAAGCATATTTTAAAAAAGTATTGGTATACCACGCTCCATATCAACTATAACTGAAAGAAATTCCATGCTTTTACGTATACGCGTCTTTCGTAATAAGGGGTATAAAGTTTTCCGCTCGCTTATTAATATGTAGTATTGAAATAAAACATGGTGTCATTTACGATACATTTATTTAACGAACATGTTTAAAACAGATGGCCTTACACGACAAAAATAACAAATACATTTCTTTGTAATCAAATATTATTAGAACATAATTTTACTTTGTTCTAAAAGTTATAGGTAATCTTATATACTAGAAAGTTACATGAAATGTTTCGGCATACTCAAGGAGGCTTTCAAGTATTACGCAATAACGTTTTTTAATTTTCCGACTCAACAAAAGCACCGTAACATTTTCCGTACCTATTTCACTGAATTTGAAACGTTTCGTACATAAAATTTTTATCCCCCTAACCGTGTTACGTAATACATGAACGCTCCCGAAATAACAGTCCGTACTCCGTTTAAAGTTATTTTGCTTTTAAGACCTAATCCTTACGAGGACGTGAGAATAATTATGAAAAATTGTGAGTTAAAATAACAGTAAACGGATAAACACAGTATTAGCAGTAATAATCAGGCTACGTAATCGTTGGAACGTTTTCCGTATTAGGTTTCCTAATGCGGAATTCTGCATTTGGACACCCGATTGCTTTGAATCACTCGAAAATATATTAGCTAGCGCACCCTTTCACTTCTCCGGAACGAATTCCGCATTCAATACATTCTGGTGTTTGAGGACGGAAAACGAATACGGAAACCAAATACGGAATACGTAGGTTTGCAGTCGGGGTGGCCTGCTGCAAACGTACGATTTCCGTATTATGTTTTCCGAATTCGTTGACAGCAGAATTTATAGCAGCGGGACGAAGCTTTAAAAACGAATTTTGCATTAAATACGTTCTGTTGTCAACGAATTCGGAAATCTAATACGAAAAATGTTTACGGCCGGCCTTATACTCTATTTCAAATACGTTTTCTTACGGTTTCGATTACGTAGCTGCCAAAATATTCCCGCTCCACTCTCTGAACTTCACTCTCTGAAATTATTTTATCTACACGTAACTTGCGCCGTCGGCAAAATACTAGGTACTTACATTAACAGAAAAAAAGACAAGATAGGGCAGTGTACAGGATCTAACATGGCCAGTTTGACTCTATATATTTTATTGTAGGTAATAAAAATTATCTACAAAGCCTTTTAAAAATATTTTTCAGATAGACTTTTTAAATGTGCAGTTTACGTCGCTTATACGAGTATGTGACGCTACCTTTTAGTAATCTAAGTATCATAATGTCATTTCTAAATTGAATTTAAGTAGGTGTTAGCTAAAGAAATGTCGACTTTAATAAAGTTTCTCATTTGAAACATTTCTTCCTTTATACCTACCTACTCATTTGTTATAGGAATTTTCAATTTCTCTTTCTCTCTTTCATTAATTACAATTATTTTTTTCTCTGATTAACAATTTATTTATATAGGACAATGTAATCTTAAAAAATAAACTTTATTATGATAACTTATAAAATAACATTATATTTACAATAAAAAAAGTACGGAAATCAGAAGTGAAAAGTTAATATAAGAGATTTCATGTATGCGGGTAGTTTTATTAGAGATTCTGAATAAAGAGTATACAAATTGTAAAGATACTCAGGTAATTTCATTAAATAAATTTCTTTAGCATCTCGTATTAAGTAAAACTTAAGAAATACAAAATGCACGATACACATAGAGCTGGTACAAAACTACCCATAAAATTTAAGCTAAAACAGCCAAATCTTATATCTAAGTAAATAAAGCGAATTAAAAATAGCAAATTTTGTGAGAAACAGAGACTAAAAGTTAAAATAAGAAGCATTTATAGTAATCTAGCATAAATAAAATATATTTCATACATTTTCCAACTCTTTTTACATCTTTGGTCAAAACCATTAGGGTTGATCATTTTGAACACTAAATTTTATGTTCTCAATCTTATAACAAGTAAAAAAATATTTGAACACTTGACATTGGGACACTGGTAACCATGACAGATTAAAAAAAGTAGAGAATTAGGTAACGATTATTGTTGTAAAAGGCAGTGTTGTTATTATAATTGCAGTTGGCGTTTAAATGTTTGAATCACACGTGGCAGTCACATCTGTTACAGCTTCTGCACATCGATATCTTACTGCCTCAACCTCGTATCTTAAAAATGGCTATATTTCAGGAGACAAAAAAAACTGATTTATTTTTCCTAATAACTGTAGAAAACTAGATATGAGGTTATTTAATAAGTAAATTGTTACCTATCAAACAACATCTATCTAGTTTTGTACAATAAATAAGAAAAAAATATATACTCAGTTTTTTTTGTCCAATGAAATGTAGCCATTTTTAAGATAAGAGGTTGAGGCAGTAAGGCATCGATAATCGCCTATGTTCGTTGTTCGGCACGATCATCGAGCAACCGTCCACATAATCGGCCAAATCGATCGTAAACGCCTGTCATCGTCTGGTTTACGCCGATGATAAAGAGGATTCATATTATGACTGTGAACCTAGTTTTGATTTGTGGAAAAATGCTTTCTAAAATCAAATTATATAACTGTAATCTAGCAAACAATCGTTTTCTTAATACAAATAATACATTACTGGAACTCGAAACATCCTATCGAAAGCTATAACTTAGCAATTTTGGGGTAAAATAAATATCGGTTACCTAACTTGTACTAACCTATACAGATCACTGATTCCAACAGCGTTACATAACGCGCATTATAATACTCGGCAATCGTCGATTTCTATTATATCTGGTTTACACGTATTAAGTATATAAGTAGGTAACTAAATTTTAAGTGACTTTACTTGCCACTTGCTTCCAAATTTTGTGTTTACATGAAATAAACTTAAAATTAAGTTAAAATTTATTTACCTACTTATCTACTTAATACGTGTAAACCAGACATTATGTGTACAGACTTAACCAACGGGGTACACACGTCAGAGGTGAAACTTACGACTTGAGTATCAGCAGCAAGCAACTAATGTCTGGTTTACACGTACTAAGTACATAAGTAAGTAACTAAAAGTTTAAGTTACTAATTGCATGTAAACACAAAATTTAGTAACAAGTTGCAAGTTAAAATTTGGTTACGACTTAATCAGTTAATTAGAAATATTTCTATTTTTTCTGTTAAGTTGGTGAGCGGGGCTTGTCACTTGACACGTTTGGGGACATGTACATTTCAGCACGATTTAGTTAAATTCACAAGAGTAGTGGCGTATTCGGGTACATTTTTTCGTGCTACTTTTATTAGGTATTTCAATAATTTATTTCTCCAAAACTACTTTACGACTTCAGTACGCTGTTGATCGTCCATCTTGAGTCATTTAAAGAGCTTAACTACTTAAATACACTTAAAATTTATTTGAAATTTAGTTACCTACTTATCTACTCAATACGTGTAAACAAGACATAACATTAGAGCATATCATTAATTTTTCTCTTACAATTTTCAGCAAATATTGTAACAAAGGTTCCCACTTCATCATTTAGCTATTGTATCTATAGAAATAATCCAAATTATTTATTTAAAATCATTCTATTCCTGAAACCTCCAATTTCACAAAAACGGCTGTTTTGAAATCGTTACCGCTTCTCCTAGTTTGTCCTTAACGGTGTGCTGAAATGAGCGTTATGACTTTGAACTCTTTTAAAATTGAAATTTCACTTTTAAAAACGAAAATTGCCAAGTATCATGGGCATGTTGTGTTTGATTAGTGTTATCAACGCACTGCAACGCCGTTTATGGTGACGACAGCGTTGGGACCAGTCGGTTCCGGTTCGTAAGCCGAATCCGTGTCGCTTCGTCGTCCGTAGGCGGAGTTTTCCGATAGATTCTCCCCGTACGGTGAATCGTAGAGGTTATCTGTGACGTGGTCGTACATGTGTCGGCCGTTAGTGTCGTGTAGTGTCGCGTAGCTCATCACGGCTGCGTTCTGGTCTTCCTTCCGCTCCGCGCCTTCTATGTTTTCTGTGTTCTTGACTGGCGTGGCTTTTCGTCTGAAATTATCATCATAGTTAATACACATATTTCTTGAAATTATTCGGTATATAGCTGTAAGAAAAAATTTCTTAATTATTTCTCTTAGTTTTGGTTTAGTTTTTATGTTTGTGTGAAAAATATAGTGTGACTAGTTTACTCTGTCATCTTAATCTAACTAGAGGTCGCCCTGTAGTGGAAATTCGTTTAAAGCTATAAATAATATAATCTATTCTTAAAGGTCTCATTACCAGACCATAAACTTTATAAAAAAAATACCTACTTCAACTATAAGAAAAAGAGTATTTCGTGTATGATTATCGTGTCATATTTCAAATATTGTAGTATGTGTGGCCTTTTATTTTTTAAAAATCTGCAAAATTAAATCATATTTTAAAATAATATTGATATTCCACGCTCCTCCTCTATATCAACTATACCTGGGAGAAATTTCATGCTTTTACATTGACGCGTCTTTCTTAAAAAGGGGTACAAAGTTTTCCGCTAGCGTAGCAATATACGGATTGAAATGTCGCAGTAGGTAGCCATATTTTAAGCGTAGCAGATGGTTAATTTTAATCGTCATAATTTTAATCGACAAATTTCTTTGTCACCTAGGTTCTAATTTGTAACCAACCAACAATGTTGCAACTAACTCTATACAATACTAATTGTGTATTGTAAGATACTCCTATTGACAAGCGAGATTAGATTCATAACGGCAGGATACTGCCTATGTACAGTCGGTGCCCTTAACGATATGCATAGCTGTGAAAGTACGATGAACGCAGCAAGGGTAATGCACGTCGGGAGCATCGACTGTACAGTCGTACATGACAGAAATACCGATGCTAATTCTATCCGCCGTCAAACAATGCATGGCTGATACACTGATTGTTATGTGAGGCTGATACAAACGATGAGATGTCATACAAAATCAAGAGGGCCATGGTTCAAACATGGCCGACCTAACACAATCATTCGCGCCACCGAAAATGTAAAGGAGAATATTTATAGGAAAAGGAATGTTTCATTTCGGATATTTTGCATCAAGCTATCAAAGCTTGAGAGGAGCATTATAAATATGATGATGTGATGCACCAAAATTCATTTTCAAGCCTTTTATGATCTTCAAGCATGGAATCCTATTGTTTTCAAAATTTCTTTGAATACATATCAAAGCTTATGTCTATTGTTTTCAACAATTCTTTGAACACAGAGTCAAAGCATGCTTCGCATTGACGTACGGAGTCAATAATGCAAAAATTTCGCGTTCAAAGCAAACTGCATTTATTAATAGCTTAAAGCGGACAATGAAGGCAATGAAGCCTTCAATTTGAGATGGGATTTTTTGATGATATTAACAAAACATATTGCAGACACCTGAATTCTATACGGCGAAGATAGAAAATTAGCTTGACTCATAGTACAATCTCCCTAGTAAGTGGTTAGCGAATGTTTTTTCTGGAACTAGGTACGTATCTAAGGTAAAAGTAGTTTAAATACTTACAGTCTCAAATATATAACTCCCAGTAGCATTAACAAGAAAAGCACGACGCCGCACCCGACGCCGACACTGAGCGGCAGCGCCCCGCTCTCTGCCGCTTCGTTTGTCGCCAACTCGCACTTGGGATCCTCTCCCGACCACTTGCCGTCATCCATGCACTTCCTCAGGAAGGGTCCTACCCTCTGAAACTGCGGTAGGCAGTGGTACTCGATGGAGCTGCCGAAAAGCGTGGAACCGTTCGATATTATGATGCGGCCGTTCTCGATTGTCCCGGGCGGCTTGCAGTCGATCGCTGTCGAAAAACTTTATGTTATTAAAAAAAAAAATCCACAATCGAACATATAACCTCTTCGTTTTTGGAAGTCGTTTAAAAATAAAACAAATACAGACGAACGTAGAACCTCCTATATTATGGATATCGTTTGTCATTGTCATTGTCATTGATAACCTAGGTTGGTTCGACGGTTTCGTTTATTTTGCCGGTGGCCCAACTTCCCTGATCCCTATTCCCATTCCCTATTCTCTCATAGAGGCAGGCAACGCACTTGCGACTCCTCGGATGTCACGAGTGTCCATGGGCAGTTGCTTTGCATCAGGTAACCTGTCTGCTCGCTTGCCCCATAATTATCATAAAAAAAGAGTCGAGTCAACGGATTCAGTTTTTACCGACGGGTCACTCACAACTCCAATTTCGATTCTCTGCTATTACGGATACAATCACTCTGCCATTTAAAAAACCATACTTGAGACACTGGGCTATTAGAAATTCATTGTTTTTCCTGTAGGCAGCATTAATGATAATCTTATGGGTAATAATTTACATCATTTTCAAAGTCGTGTAAATGTCTATCACGATTCACGGGTTAACTAGTATCAAAATATATAATAATTACATTTTGTTAACGTTTACAAAGTCAGGTTAAATTATGTTTTGTCCGAACAGGTAAAGGATATAGCATCAGGTTATTACATACAACCTAACTACCGACTTCAAATAAACACACGGTCAGCAAAATAGATCATTATAATATTCTATTTCGTTTCAATTGATTTTGTTCATAAAGTGAAATTAATATTAACAAAATATATTAAATTCTAAAATCAAAATATTACATTTACTTTTGCATACTTCAAAAGCAGAATGTTTGCGACTGTACGTGCCTAGCTTTAAGATCTTCCTGTAAACAATATTCTATGCAAATAAATTATTATTATTATTGAATTATAATATTAATTAATTTAAAGGAATCAATATTATTTATTAAACGTATTCATATACACAGGTACGTTTTATCGCAAAACTTCAGACAACTTTCGTTGATGAATTAACAATGAATTCACATTGAGAAAAAGGCTCGTAGTCAGCTGTCAACAAATTAAAAAAAAATGATTTACTTAAAAAAATTGATATTATTATAATACTCACGGAAGCACACAGGCGACGCACCGCTCCATATACCCTTGGGCAGACAGGAGCGGGTTTGATTGCCTTTCAGGGTATAACCTCTCTCGCAGCGGTAGTGGGCCTCCCCACCGATGCTGAACGTAGACGTCACCACCACCATACCAACATTACCCTTGATTTGTAATGCGGGGTCAGAACAGGTTATTTCTGTAACAAATATCTACGTAAGTATTTAAATAATGTATAATATTCGGCCAGCGTCAACACAAACGTTTGTAGTATGTTCAAGTAAACAAAGACGAATATACGTTCGTGCTTCGCTGATTACGAAGAGGATCCTCTAAGTTAAAATTCCGATCTTCACTGCCAGCAGTCGTGACACATAAAAAATCAAATAGAATGCCACTTTATGACGTACGCTTATGGTAATAGGTTTCTTTTTCTAATAACATTGGTCTAGCTGCCCATGACGAAGCTGCATTGTAGGTCATACATTTCGAATTGGCGTTTTATTTGAGTTACTAGCTTTTGCCTGCGGACGAGGTCGTATTATTACGTAGCGGGCAGAAGAATTTTGACGAAATTTTCTGACGGTATTCAAGAGAATGTGAGAATTATTTAGATTCACAAACCAAAACGGGCAGGACAACGTCTATCGTGTCCGCTAGTTTTTTATATTTAGTATAATATTATAGCACAGGAGTCTCAAATTTATCTCCTATATAAAAATAAGTCGGGTTTTCCTTCTTGACGTACTTCCTCCTGAACGCACAAACCGAGTTCCAAAAATTTCCACGCGGACGGAGTCGCGGGAAGAATCTAGTATATTTTTCAATAGTGTCACACTCATATTTTGTAAATTTCGATTACACTATATCACTATCAATAAATATAATATTGTTCAATAGCGTTCACCCGCGGCTTTTCCCTCGTAGAATTAGAACAGTTACAAATAAATTATCTTATGGGAGTAATTAATCGAAATGAAATGTACCTATGTTAATGAAAGCCAGCTAATGTCCTGTGTTTGTATATCATAAAATCCGTTTAGTAGTTTCGGTGCGATTGAAGCAAACATCCAAACAAACAAACTATTACAATTTTAATAGCAAAAGCGATTTACGCTAAACACTATTAATAAGTTACACCTGACAGGATTTGGTTAAAGAGCTTAATGTACCATAGGGGAAATCGAAAGAAAGAGAGGGAGGAAATTATGCTCCAAATTTTAAGTTGGAAGAAGACAAATACATCTGTGAAAACCGCATTTAAAACGAATCAGTAGTTTTCGTGTTGAAGAAAAAGTTTGATACAAACTCTTACCCCTTCTTTCTTTCCCTTAGAGGAGTGAGGGGATTTTTTTACACCAAATGTTAAGTTGGTAGAAGACAAATAGAACAGTAAAAAAAGCATTCAAATCGAATGAGTAGTTTTACTTACCCGCTCTTTTGTTCCCTTAGAGGGGTGGAGGGAATTTTTTGCACCAGATGTTATGTTGGATGAAGAGAAAGGCATCTGCTAAAACCGTATTCAAATCAAACCAGTAGTTTTTATGTTAAAGAAGAAGTTTGATGCAAACTTTTACCCCCTCTTTTATCTCCTTAGAGGGGTAGGGGGGAAAAAATTTATACACCAGATGTTAAGTTAGAAGAAGACAATTAATACAACTGTGAAAACCGCATTCAAATCGGATCAGTAGTGTTCGCGTGATGCTGGAACAAACATACAGAGCGACAGACAAAAAAACTAACTACATTTTTGGCTTCTATGTCGACGCATAAAGACGGGGGTCTCCTGCTTATTAATTTTTGAATATCTTTAATGTACAGATTTTAATTTCTATCAGTTTTATTATATGTATAGATATTTAACTCCTCCTTAAAAAATAATTATGACCAATTTCCATTATTATAATCTTGTGATAAAATACAGCGCTAGATTAATATTAACATAATATTATATCAAGTACAGTTCCTACAGTCGGGTTTTCTGTTTTTGGACATGTAGCTTGTTTTTACTATATCATAAATAAGGTAACTGTAAACAAGATAGTTTGCCACTTTGAATATTGAAGAAAGGGATACCTAATGTGGATTTATTTTAAGCAATAAAGAAATATCTAAAAGGCGTCTTGTAGATATCGTACATTATCTTCTCTCCCAAAAAAGAGTTATTTCGATTTGATTTATTGTAGTCCCTACACATGGGACTGAGGGTTTCGATGACAAAAAACAAAATGTATTAAGGAGGTCGAGAACTAAGAAATACGAGGAAATACTATCTACAGCGTAGCGGAATATAAATTAAACATTGTTTTCCTTCTCACAAAGAGCCAAAGTTAATAACATTTTCAAGTATTTAATATTACTAGACTACACGAAAGTGTATGATGTCAATCTTGTCATGGAATGTCAAATTTGGGAAAGGTTCAGTGAAAAACACATGCACAGAAGATTTATTTTATATTTTGATTATTTATCGAAGTATAATTAGTATAGAATGTTTTGTTACCGTCAGAAACAGGACGTTCTTTAAGTTTCATAAAAGATTAAAGCCACCACAACACACAAAAGATATAGGAGGAGAAATTAGCCGGGGAGGTTATTTTTGTAGTCAGTCGAGCGTCGTCGAGACCTAGTGTACGTTTTGCAGATTAGGTAAAATGGAGAAGAAAATAATTAATTTCAGACATTTTTGCCCATACTATTATTAACAGTGAGATAAGACGCTACAGCGATTTTAAGGTTATAAAAAATAAAATGCTTTATAAATTTTTTTTACATTGAACCTATACAAAGTAATTTTAGAAAGCCAGGTCTAAAGCATTGAGTTGAATGTGACATAAAATATCTGGAAACCTTTGTTACAAAAATAATTAAGGTAGTGGAAGAAGCAGACAACTAACATTTTAAAAACTGCCGGATTTTCGCATAAATAAATGCTTTAAAACCGAAAAAAACTATTTGAAATTAAAATAATGTGAATTATAATCCTAAGAAAATACTAGCAAAAAGTAAGATTTGGTACCAAGGTATACTTTGGTCCCGAAGCTGCTAGGAGAACTCGTGATTCTTTATAGACACAAAGTTCGGGTTTTCGGCGTAATTTTAAAAACTCACGCGGACGCCTGTCGCACCTATGATTCTTTCCACTGAGGCCGCCGACATATGCTTGCGACACACACGGGCTCGTGCGCTTCTATCCTCATTCTACTATTTTTAATTTTATTCTATAATGCCACCGGCTTATTGTCAGCGGCATTATTTTACAAGTTGTAATACATTACATAGAACGTACTGTATTAACAGTAATACCTAATAAGGATCTTACTAGCGGACCCGTCCTGCCGGTCTGAGGCCATTCTCAAATATCTATGAATACCTACAAAAATCGGGCCAAACATTTCATTGAAATCGGCTAGTCGTTTGGGAGGAGCTCCGTAACAAAAACACCTACACAAGAATGATACATATTAACTTTCAAGAGGTGTCATGCCTATTGGTCAGGTAAATAACTAAAAAGAAAATTTTTTGTTAAAAATTATTATTAATTTTCAACAAAAAATTTAAGCCGACTTCGATAAGATAAAAACAAGAATAATAAAAAACAATTTAAAAAAAACGGCCAAGTGCAAGTTTGACGCGCGCACGAAGAGTTCCGTACCAGTACAGAGCAAAAAATTGGGAAACTTGTATTTCTGAAAAATATATAATAAATTTATAAAAATTAAAACTTATAAAATTTTTGAAAGAAGAATAGGCAAAAAAATGTTTTACTGATTCGTCTATTTGGACCCTCGCCTCCTAGGTGAGCGCTTAGCCGGACTTGGCCACGCTGGCAATGAAAAGCGCCTCGAATTTATCAATCTATCATTATTAAGAAAGGAGAGCCACTCTTAAGTATTTATTTTATTTTGTTATTAGTATAACAAAATAAAATAAATATTTAAGAGTGACCCCAAAAATAACATATTATATACAAATAAATTGAGACACCTTCTTCTTTTTTCGAATCCGGTTAAAAAGTATTAAATAATATTTATTCATTAATAGGATCTTTAGTTTTAAAAGTGACTTTTACAGCATTCGGTTAAACCTTAATCTGTTTCAGTAGACAACCTTAAAAATTTTGAAGTCGGTACGAGTCCAAAAAATTAAGATATTCGTAGAACTCGTGACATGTAACCTAGTAACGACTTCAAAATTATGATGAAGATTCTGTATAGAAATATGTTCAAGTTTAACCGAATTGTGTAAATGACACTATTAAAGAATAAGTGTTATTTAATACTTTATAGTTTCTTTTTGTTTTTACCTTGGTTTACGTCGGTTTTAATTTTTTTGTAAAAATAATAATTACTTTACACGTTTTGCCGCTAGATGTCACTATCAGGGTGCTACATCGCGGTATCGCTTGCACGACCACATTTTAATAAGTTATTGTCGTATACGATGCCATGATAACAAACAAACTCTACGCTAATTTAACTAGCTTTGCCCGCGACTTAATTCGCGAATTTTTCTAAATCTGCTCACGGAAAGTGACGCTGATTTTAAATACAAAGAAAAATTAATTGTATTAATATATCATTAGACTTCTTCTTATAAGTACACATTTATTAAAAGTGTATGTATACCTTAGTTGTCTGTTTTAATTTTTTGATTATACCATGATAACCAGATACATGTAGAAAGCCTACTCTAGCTTTACCTGACACGCTCGAGTTAATCCAAAATTCGTCTGTTATATCAAACAAACAGATAACGCATGCGATGTTATCGACCGAAAATAACGCGTCTGTTTGGAAGCTTCATGCGTTGTAAAACCATTAAAAATGTAATAAAATATTCTATTAGTATCCCCTTATTCATAAATATACTTAGGCAATGCTTAACTAATCAAGGTTCGCTGTTCCTTTCTGTTGTGTAACGTTTTTGATATACCAGCAAGGGCCAGCGAACCTTGATTAGTTAAACATTGCTTAAATATTGATATGAATAAAGGGTTAAGAGCTTAACATCTTTCATTTCATAACTTTTAAAAGTAATAATAGCATTGTATGGTCCATAAAATATTTTCCTAATAAATTGTTTATGTACCTAATACATATTATACTGACCACAGTATAAGGAAATTTACTATATATATATATATATATATATTGGGTACATAACCAATTTATTGAAGAAATATTTTAAGGACCATACAATGCTATATATAGAAGAGGCTTTTTGGTACACAAATCCCCCTACTTATTAATATACTACTTTGCAGCTAACGAATGAATCTTCTAAGAATAATGCTTCAGTAACAGGTCTTGTAGTGATGATTTCCTGGAAGATATCTTCAATTTGCTCGTATTTTACATAGCTATTAGTGCAAAACTTAGTAACTCGGATTGCTTTGAATGTAAACAGCATGATATTATATCAATATTTATTCAATTTATCGAATAAATGGAATATAACAAGGTTGTTGTAGATTTTATGGTGAGATCGCGTTAATGGGAAACGACAAGACGCTTTATTTAGAACCGACGATTTTTAAACATTATGGCTTCTCTTCATGATAATACAGACGATGACACTCGAGCACGATTATGGAGATGGCATAATCGCCTCTGTCCGCCAATTTGACGACCTCTGAGGCTCAGTTGGTAAACACGTCAGTAGCTTAAGCCCGCCGACGGAGCAAAAAGTTTTTCAATGTTCCTCGGTCATGGATGTATTAAATATGTGTATCATATAGTTAAAATCCTAAATATGTGTTTAGTATAAAAATATTAAATGTAATATTTTCGTTGTCTGGTACTTGTAACAAAAGTCCCCGGGGTACTTATCACGGGACCAGACTGACGTGGTGTGAAGCTTCCATAGATATCATTATTATGTTGGTCTTTGATCGGCGGGTTGACGAAGTACGGCTGATTAGGTGGAACCTTACACGGTGATCGTGCCGAATAACGAACATCATAGATTTTCCTTTTGTCTCACCTTAACGTCTTCCAAACGTGAAACAAATGACAAAATGTCCCTTAAAACGAAAATACTGCGATATTTTCACAGTTACAGTCTTTTTTTAACAAGCTTTTATTTACTTTCATCTGTCTCGTTGTCTATAACTAAATCTTAGAAATCTACATCCTGGTTTCCGGTTGTGCTGCAAATTATGACATTGAGGTGATCTGATGGTGGAGCTGGAAGATGACGTTGGGAACTCCGTAATCAATCGACGCAACCCCATCATGTTTGAGCTCGTTTGATTCGTCTCCAAGAGTACTTTAATAATTTATAGTAAATATCTTGTTAAAGCTTGTTTCTTATAATTTTAAAATCTCTAATTCCCTTTTGTGCCTTGTAATTTTATCGTAGGTATATTAAGGTAGATATAATCCTACCAAAAACATTCTATAAAAAACAGGCCAAGTCTATTGAGCCGGTTTTTTCTCTCTGAAAGTTAATGAAACCTACACAAAGGAATATTATGTTTTTAGTAGGATTTTACTTCTTTTTGTAGAAAGGTTATTTTTGACACAGTTTTTTTTATATTTTAGTAATAGGGGGCTGAAAAGGCCGGCGAAATAGCTCCTGTAAAGATGGTATGGAGCTGTTTGCTTCGCGCTCAACTTGACATGCCATTGCCGTGTCATCAGATTGGCTAATAACCGTTATATATCATAGTGACTAATCATATTCCAAGATCGTGAACTGTAGAAGAAAAGAGGGGAGGCCGTTGCCCTATAGTCCTGAGACACTATAGGCTGATAATAATAATTTAGGAACCAAAAAACTACATTTCTAAAACCTTATGAGATTAAAAATGTAAGCTCAAAGCTGCAGTTTCCTCAGCAAAGTGGCGGAATGATACAGATCGTGTTTCGGTCCAAATGAACGTATTTTCCGCTTCAAGACGCTGTAATATAAATCACTGTCATTTTACTTAACCTGTTGTTCAAGTTTGAAGAATTGTTCTGCAGATAGTGGCAATCTACAAACTATTTTCGTTAAACTTTCAAAATTGTTGTTCGAATATAGCGTATCGTATCGATAGGGGATTGAAAATAAATTTAAATATTTTATATCTGTTCTATTATATACATTTCATATTTTTACAAAAAAATAAATGTGGGGGTTAAGGAAGTAGTAGAACACCACAGATCGACAAAAACAAGGTTATCTACCGTTTGTCTGTCTATACACGCTAATTTTCAGAACTACTGGATAGATTTAAATATATCTTTTTTTGTTAAATAGCTATAAAATCCAGGCAACATATATACTTTTTATCCCAAGAAAATGTTCCCACGTGATATATAATTTTTCGCGTAGCGAAGTTGCGGGCACCAACTATTCTTTCTAACTTCAGTATTTTGATAGTCTCTAAAAATTCTCGTATTTAGAAACATTCTCTATAATAAAGCAAACTTTTGTCATCTGCTAATGACAATTGAATCACTTAATGAAATAAAAAAAATATTGGTAAAAAATGCTTTTGTTAGAGGCCACAAATGAATTTACAATGCGTCTCTTTGTTATCGCCCTATATGAGACGGTAATGAAACGGTCTAACTTTTATAAAAACTATATGCTTCGATTCTTCGATCAGATTCTAATCAGTATGTTGTTGTAGTTCTTTTTATAATGGAATGTAAAAAGTTTTATTTTCAAGGATACTTGTACCTTAAAGTTATGTAATTACATCATTAATTTCATTTTAGGGTTCCGTACTCAAAGGGTAAAAAACGACCCTATTACTAACAATTCGATATCAGTCCGTCTGTCTGTCTCCAGGCTGTATCATAAGAATTGTAGTATCTAGAGAGTTGAAATTTTTATTGATTATATTATATATCTTATACTCGAAACAAAATAGATATTAGAGCGGATGATGGCATCCGAAGAAGAAACTGATTTTTGTAATTTTTTTGTCTTTTGCAAATAGATGACGCTATTAGTATTATCATATAATATATTAGTATATTATTTAGCGATATCGGTATAAAGCACGATGTGGTCTGTTATAGTTTAACTTTCGGAAACATGTTTTCCCAATTCTTTGCCGTCTACCGGAATCCTTAGCGGGCGAGTCCAACTCGCACATGGCTGGTTTTATTACACTAAATTAATTAATTAATTACAATTATCTATACATATAATAAAACAGTAAAATTGGAGTGTCTGTACATTTAATATTTTTACAAAAGAATCAATGTGGGGGTACTAAGGAACAGTAATAAAACAAATGTCGATAAAAGAAAAAGTTTGTCTGTTTGAACGCGCTAATCTCAGGAACTACTGGACGGATTTTAATAAATCTTTTTTTGTTTAATAGCTAGTAGGTCTGGGAAACATATAGGATACTTTTTATCCCGGGAAAATGCACAGTTCCCGCGTGATGTACAAATTTTTGCGCAACAAAGTTGCGGGCACCAACTGGTAAAATAATAAACTGTTTTTGGACATAATAAATGCTTCTAAAATATAATAATGTTTTTCAAGTATAAACAGTTTTTGGAACGCAAAATAAACTCGGCCAAGAATAGATCAACTTGAACAATGAACATCGCTTATAATGTAACATCTAAATATAGTATGGAAACATTTATTGCTGAAAGGAAAAACATTGGGAAAGAAAAATTGGGCTCTTCATTTTGCGAAAAGGACTCAGGGGGGTTTAACACGACTATGCGTTAAGTTGCTAAAAGTCTAGCGGAACTTTCAGCCTTTTACTCCCACGCGCTGGAGAAAATATGTTTTCAATATCGTAATATATTTTGTGACTTTCTTTTGTGATAACGTAGTAAGTGCAGCAGAGTCATAATAATATCCACGTACGTTTTCTCCACGTCAGTCCGGCCCGTGGAAAGTAACTGAAGGACTCATGTTACGGGTGCAGGCTAGTATTACGTATATTTATAGTATAGTTTCCTATTACAATGGCAACGTTGAATTATTGTCAACAATTTCATAACTATACTAGTATTATCTAATTTAATATGTATGGAAGCTTCACACCACGTGAGTCTAGCCATGTGCTAAAATACCTGAAGGACTTGTAATATATTAAACACTTTTATATTATAAATATTTTTAAGATTTTTTTTATGTGATACGCATATTTAATACACATCCATGAACCAGGAATATTGAAAACTTTTTGCTTCGTCTGCGCGATTTGCGATCAATGGCGTGAGCTTCCATCGCACTCAACCACTGCGCCACAGAGGTCGTCCATTATGTGTTGTTAACATGTATTAAGTAGATAACTAAATTTAAACTAAATTTTAAGTTTATGTCCAAACATATTTAAGTAGTTAAGTTCTTTAGTTGACTCAAGATGGACGATCAACAACGTACAGAAGTCGTAAATTCTGTCGTTAAATTTGTTATTGATGAGGTTTTGGAGGAATAAATCATTGAAATACCTACTAAATGGAGCACGACAAAAAACTGTACCAGAAAACGCCACTACAATTGTAAATTTAACTAAATTGTGCTGACATGTTCCTGTCCAAATGTGTCAAGTGACAAGCCCCGCTTACCAACTTAACAGAAAAAATAGAAATATTTCTAATTATCTGGGTAAGTAGTAACTAAATTATAACTTGCAACTTGCTACTAAATTTTGTGTAATAAACTACCTAAAATGTGTAAAAAAGACATTATAAGTTTAGACATTATTAGTATTATAAGTTCCAAAGTAACTCTGTAGCCTTACAGGCTTTCACGCCTAAACCAATGAATCGATTTTGATGAAATTGGGTACGGAGATACTTTGACTTCCGGAAAAATAAGTTGCGGGCGAACCTACTACTTTTTATCATTCTTTTTTTTTATAATATTTAGGGAGCAAACAAGCAGACGGGTTACCTGATGGAAAACAGCTGCCGTCGCCCATGGACACTCGTGACATCCGAAGAGTCGTAAGTGCGTTCCCGGCCTTTATGAGGGAATAGGGAATTGGAACAGGTATAGGGGGATTGGGGAAGTTGGGCCACCGATAAACTCACTCACTGAACGAAACACAGCACAACGCTGTTTTCTGTGAGGCCGTGGTACCACTCCGGTCGAGCCCATTCGTGCCGAAGCATGGCTCTCCCAAGGCAAAATCGATATTTTAAAATCATGTCAATTTTATTGTATTCTTAAGTCTTTTGGATTTTGATAATCTTACGGTGTCATAATATAATATAGGTACCTGCAGAAAATGTTTTTATTAAACATAAAAAATTTGCAAATTTCTACAAAAATATTCCGTGCTAAGTGTAGGATATATGAGATATAATAATGTTCTGAAGCCACAGTTCACGCTATATTTTATAGCAAGACCAAGATTACGAAGCACGTTCTAGCTGTGGTTGTATTAAACTTTATTTTGCGAAATATATTTCTCTCGTTTAAGAGATAAAAGAACAAGATATGTAATATAATATAATATACAATTATTATACTGTTACGTTTAAATCGAAAATCATTATTGATTGCAATAAGCCTGCCTTGTCAATAACTTTTCTAAGATAATCATAATACTTGTATTGCTTAGAAGTAGGTAGAGGCAGTAAAAAGACACAATAGAATGTCATTAAGATCTAGTAGTACCCATCTGGGTACGATCTGGGTACGAATTTATTTTATGTATTTACACAAAATCTAATTTACAGCAGAGCAACACAGCATCACGTCGCCCGTCGTCGTATATTGTAACAAAAATTTCACTTACGCAACGGCTGTATTGATTGTTAAATTTATTTGTCCCGTCCTAAAACAAAGAACTATTTCCTACATCTCGTTTAATAAATAAAAGCCGAGAAGGAATATTCATGTAATATTTTATTAAAACAATTAAGGTCTGGACAAACTTGCGGAATTATTCAGGTCCAATACAATCTGCGCGATAGTGGCGCGTGCGAAATGAGATGTTTTCATAATCGTTTGTCGGAGGACTTACAGCGGAGTCCCGTAAATCTGACCGCCTCCGTCTTCCGTGAGGCTCATTACACAATACGACTTATCGTTTTTATAACAAACATTTTAGTCTGCTTGTCTTTTATCCCCTTGCTAAAATTATATTTATTAAAAATATTACATTCAATTTTATCGAAAGGATTTTTTATTTTAAAACTTTGATGATATTATTTCATTAAAGGAGCCTGAGGAAACCTGTTTCAGTAATAATATCCAATATTTTAATCGATTTTACCTGCCAGTAAAAAATTAAAAGAAAAATAACTATTTTACAAGTTTTTACAATATAACATAAAAGCATTCGTCAATATGAATCAAAGAGTCTAAACTCAATGGGGTTGCGACATTTAATTATGGAATTCCTATGGTCACTTTCTCTATCCATCAGCCCCCCTGGCCAAAATCCGTTTTCTGTAAGCGTTAACGCCTTCGGAAAAATCTTATTATATGGACTTGACTGATGTCACGTGGTTTGCAAATGTCAACTCCATACAATTAGATTTTTCCGTAGGCGTTAACCCTTACAGAAAACGGATTTTGGCTAGAGGGGCTGTCCCCTTAGCCAAACGTCCCACTGTTGTGCTATTAAAAATGCGTAAGCTTTATCGTAACGTCAGATCGTATGGTGTAATGAACCCATGCTAGGGCTAGCTGGATTTCATCAGTTTGTTGGCATGCAAATATACTTTAAGTAGTCATATTTTTATGAACAATGGATGTTTGCGTTATTATTTGAAATGAAATATTTGACATTTCAATTTGTAAACCAACAGTTATTTTAAAATAATGCAAAAAGGAAATAAGAAAGAAAATAATATCATTATATTTGATATAATGATTATTTTTTAATGTATTTAATACAGAATACAACAGAACAAAGCGATAATACTATAAATTTTGAATAAACTGTACTCTATTTTACAGCAACATATTGGTTCACTGTGAATGTAGCAGCGCTAATAGAGTATCTTTTTATTTTCTTAAGAACTAACGAAGTGACAAAGGCGCTTGCCCATACAAAAAAGGTCCATTTTCAGTGCTACTCTTTCACTTTAAACCATAATTAATATAAAAATAATGAGCGAACCGCAGCGGCGCGGCGCGGCGCGTCTCGGATTTTCGGCCACTGTAGTGTGGTTTCTCTCTTATAAATCCATAAAAAGTGTTATATTTCGCCTCGACTCGCAAGTGCGTTTCGACCTTAAATGTGACACTTGTCAACGAACATTCATTGATGATTAGATAGATATACTTACCTCTAGCATCTCTAGGCTCTATGTGTACGGTAAAATAATAAAATCTTGAATTTTATTATTTTAGTTCAATCATAATATGACTTCATTAAATTAATACTTTTAGTTTTTAGTCTACAACATTATCTGCAACATTTGTCTGTTTCCACCTACTTTAAATCAGATTTAAAATATATTTGATTACACACTTTTATAAGGTCTGCTTACTTAGAAATAGATTTAGTTACATTTTTTTATTGAATCATTTATTTTTGTTTAATAAAAAACAAAGTAGTTTTCATGCCGAATAAATAAACAATTATCGTATACTCAGCGTATTTTTAATCTGCATATTTATAATACGTAAGGAACGAAATTGGTTTATAAAAATAATATTTTCTTCTACATAAAAACAAAATAGCAAAGCTGACATTGTGCTGATGATAACGAACCCGATAGCCAAATACCGGCGCTAGTTTGGCACTTGTGATAGATTCAACTTTAAGTTTGAACTCGTTTTAATTTCACGGGTGAGAAGTCTGATTTATTCGAATATCCACTAAAGCTAAATTCACCTAACTTTGATCAGTGATCGGTGTGTGTGATTTATTCGAGTTAACATGATGTATGCACTGCCATTTGCCTACTGATGTTTTTGTTCGGAACTTTCTCCATTCCTCCGTTCTGGTTCCGACCTTTCCTGTTTCATACGTGAGGTACACTTATGAATGTTGTGCTGAATTTACCGATGTCCGATTGTCCGACGTAATCCTACTGAAATATCCATTCAAGTTATTATAGACCTTAACAAAAACTAAGGCTAATGTCTTAAAGAGTTATATTGACTATGCATGTGAAAACATGTAAATAGTATTTTGTTCTTTTCTCAGAAATTTTCATATGTAATTTTGTACTTTTTGTTTTCCTTGGCAAAATAAAATAAAAAATAAAATATATTTTGTTCTACTTCAACGTGGTAATACAAAGTAATATCTGAAATTCACTGCATACCCAAACTGGGAACATGCGCATCGAATAAGTTTTATAGAGAACGAATATTAAAAATCCTCGCTAAAGTGCCCGCGCCGAACCATCCGATTGGTCCGAATAGTTGAGGGCTTGATTTCGATTCGTTCCGCGGCTCTTATGTCTATGAGAGCCAAACAAATCGAAGTCAAGTCCTCATATATGCGTTCAATATTAATATGTCATAAATTTCATTCATTCAATGTCATCTGTGATGAACGAGTATCGAGATTAAAAAAAAAGCGGCTACGAACAGTACCACATCCGAATCTCTACCTACTATGGAGGTTTTAGCACAATTATAATAAGATAATGGCATTGCAACTCATCATGAAATGTAACGCCCTCAAAAATTACTTTAAAGTCAAAACAGTATAAAAAGTAAAGATTAATATTTATGGAGGGTAAGAAAGTAGAAGACAAAGGGTAGATATAAAAACATCGTCTTGGGTGTTGTCGCGACCGCCGTCACGGTCAGGGAATGATTAATTGTGGCAAAGATTTATGGACCGTGTCGATAACACCGTGTCCCGAATGCCGTTGGTATTAAAAAATCATTAGTTTAATCACCGCTGGCCGCATTAAGACCTCATGTATGACGTCATAATGTTGACTTTGGACACGGCATTCTCGACGTTGAGTAGTTTTTTTTTATTGCGAGCGTTTGACTGCTACTTTGATGTGTTTATATAATTTATAGCAAATTTTAAGTTAAGAGAAAACTTTGGCTGTTGTCAAATCTCCTATTACACTTCACTACTTCAATATGGCACTGCAGACCTGGCTGATGAGAAGCGGGGCCTACCCTACATTTTACCTAAATAAAAAAAAAACAAAAATTATAATATTTGAGGCAATATGTATTTTTATATGTTGTAGTTGAATATTTAAAGAATAGAAATAATGATAAACCAGGTGACATAATTTCCGAACATTGCTAGCAAACTATAAAAAATATATTTGTGGCAATTGGAAATTTAATACAGGATTTTTCATCACTAGACAATCGATCCGAAATATATTTTTAGAAAATTCCTTTTTTTTGTCTTCCTTTTTAGATTTTTTTAGCCCCGCTGCTCATCTGTTACCTTGTTCCATTATACTTATATTTTGCTAATAATTACATTTACAGGCCATGTAATGATTAAAAGTAGGCTTACTGTATAGGTATAGCTATTGTTAAATACGCCTTTAGTAGGGTAAGGCGTGGGTAGTAGACGCAGGTGCGTACAGACTATTACTGGCTCATATGTTCTGCGCTATACGTAATTTTACCCTATTAAGTGGTATTAAGGGACGAATATTTCGGATAAGAAGATATTAAGTCAACCGAGCATAAGCCAAATTTTAAAGCCGTTGCATGGCCTCGGTGATATTTCAAAGTTGATTTATCAGCACAAAAATGCCAACAAAAACGTGTCTTCTTGAACGTCACAAGTAATATAATTAAAAATGTATTATGTGTAACCTTCGATCAAATAGTATAAAAAACACAATTGCCGTCTAAAAAGTGGCACCGCGCTTAAGCGCTATTCCACTCCTAGTCGCTTCGAGACCGCAATTTTAACTTTTGTATGACTGTGAGCTTTAACATATTAAGGCAAGTTTTATTTTTCAATACACTTTATTTGGATTGAAGTTGTTTTGTGTCAGATAGTCTTGGTGTCATTATTTTATTCAATTTTAACGGGCATCTTATCAGTATTTGATCGGAGTGTGTAACGTACGCAGAGACTTTACAATACTACTAAAGTTTTTGACAAATAAAGACTGGCTGCACATTACAAAAAAAATCTAATCAGAATCATCATCCGCGCCTGTAAAACATCCTCACTTTCTGATAGCAAACCGGGTCCTCAATAAAACATGCGAGCAGAGCGCGTTCCGATGCGACGGAGCGTCCGAATTTTTCGTATCAGAAATTCTTGTAATGCACGATTCCGATAGAAACTACATACTATTAGGCCTGGCCTAATAGTATATAGTTTCTATCGAAATCTTCGTAAATATATAAGACGTAACAATTAAAAATTTATGAGAATGGCCGTTAAATTTTATACTATAAAAAACAAGAGTAATAGTTCTTTAGAACTACAAGCAAGGCTATCGCAGAGGTTAGCGAAAATTATATCAGTGATTTCAGGCTTCACGTAACAAAACCTAATTAATGCCATTAATAAAGTAAATATATTATGCAATAACAGAACTAGACCTTCAATTATGGTTCCCTCGGTTTATTAAGACTATAAGCAACCGATATTTCGTAATACTTGGACCCGTAAAAATATGTACCTTATTGTCCTTCGTTAGACCTTTATGAAACAGATTCCTATATAACAATATATCATTTTCTTGAATTAGTGATACAAAACGCTACAGTATCGTGGGCTTCTACTTTGAAGAATAAATTCAGATATACAGTTCGTTTTAAAATTCTGTAGTTTAAGGTCACAAGTCACACTAATTTGTTTTTTTTATATCCAGCAAAACTCGGCCATCCAGATATTTTTACTAGCTGTGTGCCGCGATGCTTCCCGCGGTTTAAAAAATTTAAATTAATTGTAACATTTTCCCGCAATACAAAGCAGCCTACAAGTTAATCCAGGATGTCAGCTAACTCCACGCTAAAATGGTATCAAACTCGCTCCAGCCGTTTTAACATGAAGAATTACCAAACATACTAAATCATAATTATTTTTCGTGTTTATAATATGAATAGAATTAACATTCTGTTCTCGTATATATTTTGTGTATATTGATAAGGGTCGACCCTTTTACCTGGAATTGGGGGGCAATTTAGCGCGCACACTCGAAATATTTCGCTAAAAGGATGAAATATTTCGAGTGTAAAGCGCTGAGAATACAACAAACTGTGTTTCGCTAGTAAAAAGTTCACACTCGATATTTTATTCGAGTGTGAACTTTTCCTCACATCCTGAGAATTGACCCCCAGATAATTCAGTTTCATTTGGACTTTAAATTCCTTTATTTCCAGTTAATACCACGGAGAATTCGCGGTATGACAAACGGTGCTTCTATCGCGCCTGCAGGCACTTTTTTTTATAGGGATATATGATTTTGGTTAAGATGATTTTGGTTTTATTATAAGTATCCTAATCGCTTAGCACCAAAAAGCAAGATTTTGTAGCGACGTATACCAACCATGGTTCACAAAGTGCTAATGGAACTCCTTATTCCTTAAAGATACGCGTTTGAAGATTTCGCTTTACAGATAGTAACATAACAAAATAATAAAGTAATAACTGATTTATGTTAATAACTAGTTATACCTTGCGGCGCTATCCGTGGCTTAGTCGAGATTAAAAAATAGTCTATGTGCTAATTCAAGATATCAGCTAGCTCCATGCCAAATTTAATCGAATTCTTTCAGTCGTTTAAACGTAAAGAATTAACATCACACTCATAAACTCACAAACCCACAAACTTTTGAATTTATACTATTATTAAGGTAATATATTTGCCGTGGGGGAGCCATGCTTCGGCACGAATGAGCCAAAGTTTCGACGGCCTCACAGAAAACTGTTGT
>JAOTAV010004648.1:0-31026 GCA_026546445.1 Cyclargus thomasi | reverse complement strand
ACGGAACGCCTCAGAGCGAGGTAACGCCGCATGAGTCATGTTTTTTCGTGCGTGCAGCCAGCTCTATCGAATTATAAAACGTTGTCACGTCAAAAACTTCTCTCCATTCTTTTAACTAAGTCGATGCCAGAAATCAAGTCGATTGGTCGTTACTCGCTTAGAGCGGACAAAAAAATAAACAAAGCATTTTTATATCAGTATGGATAATTTCGTCTACGAATATACTCTATGTTTGCTGTCAGCAAACGGTTGTTGGAGCTACGTCTAACCACGTTCGTGCGGTGTGCGTTAGTTAATGTACACAGAGCCTTACACCGGCGGGTCAGAGCAAAGGTCCACCTGACCGGAGTACATCAAACGCTCACCGACAGAATACTAAGTAGTGGCAGTGATAAGAGCAGATTATCGGGATTGGGGGGGAGGTGATGGGAGGTGGAGAGGGGACAGCTGACACGAGTACTTGATGAACGTGTACCTATTACACTGACATAAATGAGAAAATTTGCTCGTTTTGTCGTTTGCCAAAGGCAGTAAAACTGCTTTTATGGTAAGGTAGTATAACCAGAATTATTATTTAAAAAAAAAATTAAAAACCGACTTCCAAGGAAAAAACTAAACAATAAAAACAATGAAAAAAACTGAAAAGTATGAAATAATATTAGTTCCTTAATAGTTTAGGAGTAGCTTTTTTAGAATTTGGCTAAACCTCAACTATTTCTGGACAATATCTACATAATTTTGAAGTCGGCGCCATGTCCATCTGAAATCTTTGGAAACGCTACGCACACTATATTTTGACATGACACGATAATCATACATGAAATACTCTTTTGTTTCTGGTCTGTCTGTGTTTTTTTTAATAAAGCTGATGGCCTGGCAAGGAGACTATAATGCCAAATCAAAGTCTTTTTTTTTTAAGTTAATTGGGAATAGATTACATTTTTATAACTTGATGGACTTAAATATTTATGGTCGAATTTTGACCACAGGGCAACTTCTAGTTTAATAAATTTTACCTCCACATTTATAAAATAGGAGTTTGTATAAAATATTTCTTAAGGCGAGCGAAACTGCGGGTTAAAACTAGTTTTTAATATACTTGACTAGCTGTTGCCCGCGACCACGTCCGCGAGAAACTTTATTAATTATCTCGTTTTTACAACATTTTTTGATTACTGCTCGGCTCCTATTGGTCGTAGCGTGATGTCATACAACCTATAGTCTTACTCGATAAATGGACCTAACCAACACAGAAAGGTTTTTTTCAATTCCGACCAGTAGTTCCAGAGATGAGCGCGTTTAAACAAACAAACTTCTTCAGTTTTATATTATTAGTACGATAGCGATATATCATCGTAATAAACTTATTGTTTTTACTCACGTTAGTAAATAAATATATTGGTAAGTAATTAAACACCTGTGTCTCATTAATACCCAAGTAGCGGATATGATGAAGGCAACAGCTGCCAGCATACCATACTCATTCGTCTTAAGTAATAGACGCTATTTTTATATTACACTAGCTGACGGCCGCGACTCCATCCACGTGATAACAAAGATGAGAATCATTTTGTTCTTTGCCAAAACTAAATGTTTATCACGTTTAGTGATTCCCTCAAAAGATCTAGGCAATGAAAATTTGCTATATTTTTTATAGTTGTTCTTTTAGTGCATCTACCTCTTACCATATCTCTGCTCCTTCTAAGGTTTGGCGGGAAGTGAATGCCATAAGTCATTAAGCTCACCTTTGTACCGAATAAGGTAAGTACATACAGAAAGGGAACAACAATAAGGAAGAAGATGTGAATGGCTGGGCCTCCGGTCAGCTAACTCACTCGACGAAACACTTTTCTGTGAGGCCGTGGTATTTTTCGGGTGACTTCGGCCCATTCGTGCCGGAGCATTGTAACGTGTATCCTTGTCGTGTAGGCATAGTGTCTGTGAGTCGTTTGGCACCATTTCGGTGATAAGAATGATGGAATTCTTTTATGGCAAGGCATTTTTTACGCGAGTATGATGGAACGCTCTTGGCAAATGACAAAAGTACTCATTAACATAACTCTCTCTGTATTTGATGTTTAGCTCCGTTCAAGTGAAGAGGGTACAATCTTCGTTTGGAATTGAAATATAAAATACTAGTGGTTTCCCGCGGCTTTGCCCGCATGGAAATGATTCGAAATCAGCTAATACCCTACCTGTATACAGGAGGTTTATTATGACAATTACAAACCTGCACGGTTACAGGAAATTCAATATACGGCCAACGATTGCCTCGTTCTTTTTTCGTATTACAATGTCCTATTAGAACATTAACTAAATGAATACTAGTTTGGTTTTCTATGAATGGATTTTAAACATGTGTGTGACTACTTACTTCACGTATTTAGTATCACGTGACTGCTGACTGGCTGGAACTTGGCTGGGAATAAGAGGTCATAATAACCCCCTAGAACCCAATGTACGTTAGTCCAGCTCGTACTATATAGCCTATGTCACTCCGCGATAATATAGCGATATGACGGTGAAAGAATTTTCGAAATTGGATCAGAGTGCCGAATGCGGGTTTTTTTTTCACATTCGAACATGAACGCGGTTCGCATTTACTAAGATTTTATATGGGATTTGTACAGCGCCACCTAGCGATTCTCACGGTCACACGTACACAAGACTTAATGTTAAAAGAGTTACAACCCCGATTCTGAAACCTAGTAAATACGCATATAAAATTGGTCAGAAAATTAAAATAACAACTGAACGATGTCGTTAATTTTTCATTAAAAGCGTATTAGTACCTAGTTTTAAGACGTAAGCCCTATACACTTTCTGCCAAATTCTTCGTACAACTTTCTGCCGCGCACAGTAAAACTCTGGAATGAACTATCACCAGACCTACTGAGTATTTCCAAACCGCTGCAACCTGCGAAACCTTTTAAAAAAATTCTAATAAAAAAATTTAAATAAAAATAAGAAAAAAAATAAAAAAATAAGGAGGCAAACTGGTTACCTGATGGAAAGCAACTACCGCCGCCCATTGACACTAGCAACTTCAGAAGAGTTGCAGGAGCGTTGCCGGCCTTTTAAGAGGGAATGCGCTCTCCTCTTGAAGGTTTTGCAGGTTGCAGCGGTTTGGAAATAGTCAATAGGTCTGGTGATAGTTCATTCCAGAGTTTTACTGTGCAAGGCAGAAAGTTCTACGAAGAGTTTGGCAGAAAGTGTATAGGGCTCAGTCTAACTGAGCCCTATACACTTTCTGCCTACAAACTAATCTTGTCTTATTGATAGGTTACCTTTGAGCCATACTTTTGATGTAAGACGATAACTATCTTTTGAGCGCTTTTCAAAGCTCTTTTGAGTTGTGGGTAGTTGTGTAACTGCTATACACGGTCAGCCAACTGTGACATACGTTGATTTAATCTTTTTAACTTTGAGCCTGTAAATCTTTTCATTTAAAATGACTTTAATATTCAACGAAGTTACAGTATTCGAAACTTAGTTAAATATAGTCTGGTTACCAGTGGCGTAACTACAAGGTGGCCAGCCGGCAAAATGCCACGGGCCCCCGGCCGGAAGGGGTCCCCGATCAGCCCGCCTAGACAAGTGGCAAGCGATTATTTTTTACAATAATCGCTTGACGTTTTTTTGTATTGGTTTACATAGTGGAACGAAAACTAATTTGTCACGGGCCTCGAACGGTAAAGTTACGCCATTGCTGGCTACTATAAGTTGAACCTAGAAAAAACCTTCCAAATTCAATAATTCTGTAGATGGTATCACACTATTGTAGTAGAAAAAAATATTTTGATCATTTATCCTAAACACGAGTATTTCAATATATTGCTAAAAGCAAAGTGTTATTCTTATTAAGATTTATCGTAAAAAAGTGTTATTTGCTATAAATAAAATACAATGTGTGCAATACGAAGTAATAAATAGTAATTTATTTGCTATTTATAAAAATCAGAATCCTTATACTGGCATGATGCAGGGACAAAATCCCTATATATCTTACTATATGGCATTTTCATATTTATAAAAATATCACATATTTGTATAAATAACATGTTATGTCTTACATAAAAATCAAAAGATCATTTATGTAGAAACACTCATGATCAAGTTTCAAAATCATGAAATCCAATTGTAGTCCAATTTTAACCGAAAACACAAAAATTGTGTCGAAATAATTTTGCTAGTCCAAATAAATGCAAGGTTCAACTTATAGTAGACAGACTATATATACGAATGTTTAATTTGGT
The DNA here is from genome assembly GCA_026546445.1 of Cyclargus thomasi. Classification (NCBI taxonomy): domain Eukaryota; kingdom Metazoa; phylum Arthropoda; class Insecta; order Lepidoptera; family Lycaenidae; genus Cyclargus; species Cyclargus thomasi. The sequence goes on along the minus strand of JAOTAV010004648.1, from coordinate 26,770 downwards.
TTGTGTCGCTAAAACTCGAAAACGGCTGAACCGATTTGGCGAAGTTTTGTCTGAAATATCCGTGTAAGACTAGGAAAGGTCTGAAGTGGAGAGAAATATAAAGTTGACTGCGTTATCTAGTCCGTACTTATTTATTTACTCAAATATATTACAAACGCGGAAGTGTCTCTGTCTGTATCAACGCTTAAAGCGCTGAACTGATTTTGGTGAAATTTAGCATGGAGATACTTACATCTTAGAAAAATATGCAGTTTCCGCACGATAAACCAATTTTGGCGCAACGAAGATACAGTCATCACCCCATTAGAAATAAATATAGTCCATAACTAGACAGGTGTAATTTTCAATTTGTGTTGTTCTAAGAACACAGTTGTAAGGAAATAATTAAAGCAGTAGATTGCGTTGTAGAAACCTATCTATGTTGTAATTAATCCTGTCTACGTGTACACGGGGAGCGAAACGGACAACGGATAAAAAACCTCTTCCCTTTCTAAAGATGTTAGAGATAGTCAATAGGGTTGCCACATAAAAATTTCCTTGTAGAAAAAAAGACTTATATATTAAATATGCTTCACCCCTTTGTGTTATGATACCAAAGATATATTAGCAGTATTGATGACGTCTTTGGCTCTGGTAGGTTAGTAGGCTGCTTGGGCTTATGAATTAGCTGACACCTAAATTAAATAAAAATTCAAGATATACTATCTCAAAATATCTTAAAGAAAAAAAAAACAAAAGACGCTGACACTTTTCGAAATCTTTTTTTAAAAGAAACTATAAAGCAAGCGAGCATTTCGTCGATTGCCACAATGTTTCAAAGAAGCTGGACCGATGATGTAGCTTCGCTCTGCATCCTTCATAAGCTATGTAAAGGGAAGTGTCGGCGCATACGTTCAGTGCATCTAACCTTACCATATCTCTGCTCCTCCTAAGGTCTGGCTGGAAGAGAATGCCATAAGTCATTAAGCTCAACTTTGTACCACATTGTGCAAAAAGTTATAATAAAAAAACTTGGTAAATGAATTGGGCAGAGTACAATGAGTAGCTATCAAGCGCCATAGAGATGGCGCTGTATGTAAAGACTTATTTTCCCTGTTTTGCTGCTTATCTCTTGAAATTTTTCCTGTTTTTTTTTCAGCTACGAACCTCACGAAGCACGAGACCTTTCCAACGAATGCTAAACCGTGGAAATAGGTTTTGAAAAAACCAAAACTCATTTTGGCTTTTTCAAAACCAAACCAAGCGGGCAATTCGTCGATTGCCACAATGTTTCAAAGAAGCTGGACCGATGATGTAGCTTCGCTCTGCATCCTTCATAGACTATGTAAAGGAAGGTGTCGGCGCATACGCCGAGTATGGCAGAACCAATCGCTTCGGGTGTCGTCGGCTGCGCCTGCGCATCGCGCATGATGACGAGTGGCAATCTTTTACTGTGCGCTTTTCGCCTAACTTTTTGCCTCACACAGTAAAACTCTGGAACGAACTATCACCAGAAGTATCTCCGGACCGATACGACCTGCAAACCTTAAAAAAGAAAGCGTATCCCCTCTTAAAAAGCCGGCAACGCACCTACAACTCTTCTGATGTTGCTGGTGTCCATGGGCGGCGGTAGTTGCTTTCGATCAGGTAACCCGTCTGCTCGTTTGCCCCTTTTTTATATAAAAGAAAAAAATGAGAAAACAAGTCACATGTAGCAACTACATACATAACTACTGTTGGCGGCCTTCTAAGAGCTCCCTCGCTCTCGAGAAGTCGTGGACAACCCTAGCTAACAAACAAAACAGTCAGTCTACGATCTAAATTAGTTCCTGTTAAGTGACAAGTTAATCACGGGGGCGAGTCGTTACCGGCTGACGACTACATCACCTCGCGCTCAGTGGAGATTTAACGACGACTTACATACCACTTAAATACCGAGACAGGGCGCTGTCTTCTTTGACAATCGTGATGTTTTACACCTTTTTTAAGTTACAAGTTTACACATGTAACAAAACACAGTGATAATACTAAACGCAACACACATGTAAGCCGCAGTGAGGCTAGGTCGATGGCTTCACTTAGAAATCGCATGTCGGAAAACTATCCACGACATGGCGGCGACGACATGACGACAAAATGTTTTGCAACATACGCATTTGCCTGTCGCCGACATGCTTCTTTTCATATAGACGACTGCCAAAACGTGTCGGCAGCTTTTAGGTGTATAGCGCTTTAGGGGATAAATGTGAAAGAAGCATCGCTGAAAAAGCACCGTGTGAGTTACCACACCGCTTAACTCAACGAAGGCTCAAAGGCAGTACTCAAGTCCAATACATACACGTACAGAAGTCGCAATATCATGTGACGTAACGTCTGAACGGCCCCCGTCCTGGCACCGCACTTGCCGCATTAGGTTCGAATTGGCGTACGATAAATTACCCGGAGATCCCGCAGTATCGACACAGTATAAAAAAGGACAGTAAGCAATCTTCATTCGACGCATAGAGTGCGACTGTTATTTAACTGTTTACGCTTACTCAAGCAAAATCTCGATTTTTTAAGAGTCGCGCCGATAAACAGGTCGAGATTTGTTGTCGTTATTACTCCGGAACTACTGGACATATTATATGTCTGTTTTTACATGCATTAGCACAACACACATAAAATCAAACCAAAAACAAGTCGATTGGTTGCTCCAGCGTTAAGGAAAGAACAAACAAACACCTTTTCTCAATCATAACATTAATATTGTATATCCATATTATAGCGTATACTATTCGGTAATACTATGCCTAGTAAACGCGCGCGGTGCATTTAATGAAGCTAACTTACTGCCCTCCTTTATACTATGTTATCTAGCCGCTCGGCATTTCCCTACGTCGGTGTGGTATCATAGTCATATGAGTTTTATAGACCTGTACTTTATTGGCGTTTATTATGCATCCAACTTGGGCCAATAGGTTTGAATCCCATTTTGTTATAATGCAGACGTTCACAGAATATGATGAATAGTTTTTTCGTAGGCATGAACAAATTATTTATCCCACGGGAACTAAAAGTATTCCATTATTTTTTAATAAGGGGAAAAACTTTTTTTTGTAAATCTAGTTTGTGTATTTTGAACTTTAAATTATTTTATAACCTGAGGTTTTCACACTTACACACTCCAGGTACAGACCGTGAGTGAGAAAATATTTAATGATACAATATGACACCGACTTCATAAATTCTTTGTATGGATCATTTTAGTTCCGAAAGTGACCACCGTTGTAAGTTTTGCCAAAAAAGTTGATGTAAACAGGGCTTCAAATTCTAAATGTGGAAATGTATTAATAGTGTTAAGACTCTATATACTTTTCTATCTATATATATAAAACAAAGACGGGTTCGTTACAACACTTATAAGTCGAGATTTGCTGAAGCAATTTTCATAGTTATTGAGTCGTTGGATTTGTCTCCGCCCCATATAGCAGAGTACATCTTAAAAACAATGAAAACTATCTTTTGATAAATTCTCTCAAATATATAAATCCTGTCAAATACTGTAACATTCATGTGTGCGTTCAGAAATTTATTTTGTGTAAAATGTCTCGAAAGTTCATTAACTGTTATATTTGTTTCTTTTAGACATTAATTTGTGTAAATTATTTATTTATTATATAATTATTTATTTCCGAAAATAATACCTAAGATTTTTCTGCAGGCTAACAAATGTCTAAATGTCTTAATATTAATAAGTGTCTATAATTTTTCTTGACCAGCTATTGTCTATGTGTTGAAATTTTTGTGCGAGTGCAGAAACGAGAAATCGTCGAGCTTATCGTACAGATGAACAGATGAATAATCTTCGAAGTGCAAGAAGATCATTGACTGCTAGGCGGTACGAAGTTCGCCGGGTCAGCTAGTTTTGTAATAAAACACTGTATGTTTCCTCAATAAAATAAAATAAATAAATAAGAAAATTAATGGTAGGCCCTACTCCCTGCACCTCATTCCCTACTTCCTTTCCCTGTTCCCGTAGACTATTCCTTCATTAAGAGGCTTCTTACAGAAGTGCAAATAGGCGACGGCTAGTTGCTCTCCACCAGATGACATCTTGTCACCTAGTACAGGTAGAGTTTACACAAAATCACGTTTAAAAGTACCAGGCGCTCATGACCCTGCAGATAATAACTGACCAGGCTCAGTGTCGGGTAATCGGCGTGATCCGCGAGCGACGGAAAGGCGGCTTCCGCGGGGATCACGACAATTACAGCGCACCGGTTCCGACGGACGGTATTGCTAGAGTATAGTATACTAGGTCCTATATATATTATGTATAGAAAGGTCATCAAGGCCTAGTGAGGTCATCTGTATAGTATCGGACGGCGCTCACACACATACACACACAAAGTTAGAAGCATCAACCGGCGCAATGATAAAACTACTTAGATTTGTTCATGTGTGCGTGCGGCTGCGCATCGATAGTACGGCACACACATAGCCGCACGCAGTACAGTTCTATGAAGATGACTGTAAAGCGGAAACCGTACGCGATGACATGGCTAGTTTTTCTAGCAAGCTAATGCTATACACTAGCATGCTAATGCTTGTTTTTTTTTAAATAATATTTAGGGGGCAAGCGAGCAGACGAGTTATCTGATGGAAAGCAACTGCCGTCGCCCATGGACACTCGTCATATTCGAAAAGTCACAAGTGCCTTGCCGTCCTTTATGAGGTAATAAGAAAAGAGATAGGGGGAATAGGGAAGTTGGACCACCGGTAAACTAACTCACTGAACGAAACACAGCACAATGCCTTTTCACGCCATTTTTCTGTGAGGCTGTTATCACTCCGGTCGAGCCGGTCCATTCGTGCCGAAACATGGCTCTCCCACGGTAATGAGCATCCGTATTATGTACTTGAGATTGGAAAATGTCTCATTGGCCCACGCCTCCGCACCGAACCCACACCCGCTCGAATGCGAGTCAAAGAGTAGTAGACTAGTTTTGTACACACGAAGCTTCCTATCCTATCTTAGCCTTAACTAGTCCCGTGTATCTCGGGCATAACAGCAAATATCTATCTTATCTTACTACTCAGCAGTATTATATAAGCTATTTGCCAAGCAAAACGGATCTCCAGAGGTACACGGGACGCCGGGAGCGATCCGCGCTCAGGGAACAACATTTGCCGAGCTAGCTTGCGTAAATACTGTACGAAATATTGCAAGCACACACACTGGCCTTGACACGATATACTTAATTAAAAATAAACAATAATATTTTTTTATTAAAAGCTATACAAGTCCAGGGGCCTGTTTCACCGCTTACTGATAAGTGTCAGAGATAGTCTATACACAACATTTTGACAGATATTGTATACACTATTAAAAATTTTTGTAAATTTACTACAATTTTACTATGCAAATAATGCATCCTAAATTACAAAATCTTGTATTGTATTGGAATTTAAACACGCATTTGTTGTGATATTACATTTTGTAATAGCTCAAATACGAAGTAGGTAGCATTTTTACAAATATTCTGTAATAAATTGTGTAGTAAAAATGTGGTGCGTAAAAACTTCCTACACTAATTTATTAATTTTTAACAGTGTATAAAAGCTCAAGCATATCCCAATAGCAAAGAACTTATGGGACGAGGAAAAATACTTGACAAAATAAATCATAAAAATGATCACCCAACATTTCATCAGCGTTTATCAGTGCTCCAACAAACAGCAGTTATCTCAATGATCGGTCGCCGAGTCGGTCAGGGGGCACGCGATAGGGCGTCGCGTGGTATTCTCGCTCCTACAACTTAGGCGGATACAGGCTATATTTGCTTGAGAAGTCGAGGGGCGCGTTATCAAGGGCGCGCTGGTATTTTCCGATCGACGATCAAATATTGGTCGATCTATTTGTGTCTACAATGTAGCAGGAGACCTATAGACGAGATAACATCACGCCACCGAGGAGCCTTCGTCTTCCTGCACGAGAAGTTTTAGTAGCAGAGAGAATGACAAGCTTCTTCGTCAAGGGTGCTCCCTCGATGTTCATTTGAGGATTCGAATAAACATCGAATTAGTAGCGATAGAAATATTTTAGTCTTAAAGAATCTTAGAGCGTCCGTGGCCTAATCGGTAAGACCTTTGGTTCGCACTCGAGAGGCGTGTACCGATGAGCCATTTTCCGATCTCAAGTACATAATACGGATGCTCATTGCCGTGGGAAAGCCATGCTTCGGCACGAATAGGTCGCCTCGAAAGGAGTGATACCACGGCCTCAGAAAAACTGACGTAAAACGGCGTTGTGCTGTGTTTCGTTCAGTGAATGAGTTTAGCGGTGGCCCAACTTCCCTAATTCCTTATCCCTATTACCATTCCCTATTTTCTCATAGAGGCCGGCAACGCTCTTGCGACTCTATGGATGTCGCGGGTGTCGATGGGCGATGGCAGTTATTTTCATCAGGTGAAATTATTTAAAAAAAACAATAACTGTAAAGGCTACAGGAGACATTACTTACGAGCAGCAAGTCTGTGGACATCGGATGGATTTGGTCTTTGGGTTTCTCGAGAATAAGTGGGTTGTACCTTGAGGAGTGGACATGAAGATTATGATGCTTATTATTATCAGTTCTAAATACCCCTTCCTATTCTATAATTAGTTATATCGAAGTGGTTTTTATCCAATCAATTCACAGGTCAGCTAAGTTATAATTAAGAATGTCGACTTCAATAACAAATTGATAAGACGATTAAAATATTCCATTCACGTTATGAAGATGTTTTGGCAAGAAATTGTATAACGATAAGACATGAGATTCGGCAATCGCTCAAACTGGTTCAAAGGTTATTTGCATTTTGTTTTGAGATATCGCTTTATGCAGTTACTAGTTGTGCCCCGCGGCGCTAACCGCGGCTCAGTCGAGATTATAAAATACCTCGTGTATTAATACAGGACACCAGCTAGCTCCATGACAAGTTTTATCGAAATCGTACTAACCGTTTAAGCGTGAAGAAGTTACTAACAGACAAACTCACAAACTTTCGCATTTCTAACATTAGTAAAATAATATTATAACGTTATGTTATGTACAATGCAGAAATATCTATCATATTATGTTAATTTCATTATGTACCATTCAAGTAATTTGTAATTAATTGGATTTTAACAAAACTTTTATCAGAGTAAAGTGTATATAAAAAATATAGGTATGAACTGCAGAGTACAGTTTTATTGTCGTGATGTATGTTATATTTATATATTAAAGTTATTAAAGAATAACTTTAATATATACATATAACATACATAACGACAAAAAAACTGTATCAAATTAAATTATCTTAACTCATTATTAGTATAAAAACAAAGTTTTAATTTTTTTAAATAAAATTTAATGGCCATTTAATGGCCTGGTAACGAGACCTGTATGCCAAATCGAAGTCTGTGATTGAATTGAAAAATATTAACGGTCGAATTTCGACCAAAGGGCGGCCTCTAGTTCTTAATCAATATAAAAATGTTTTAATAGCATCGCTTATAAATGGGATTAAAAATATTAAAGTAGTTAACGCCATCTATGAGTTACTGTATAAAACTTCAGTCCTTTCGCTTTGCTAATCATGTATCTCAGTCGCGAGAAGCTCACCGCGCCTCGTAGTTCCGAGTGTCGCTTGTAGATGTCGGGACTGGTTACAAATTGGGATAGAAACTAGATAGACCTACGAATAATATTTTTAACCTGACAGTAAATAATTCAAGTATTATCAGTCGAAAAACAATTGAAATAGGGACAACAGATGACAAGGCTACTTATATAAAAAGTTAGAAAAATAACAGAAATATTCAAACACGGGCCGCCAGATTGCGAAATCCATAGACAAGCTAAATGTCCAAAAACACAAAACCCGACTGCAGGAACCATCGCAATTTAAACATCATTTTTTTTAAACCGAAAATATAATTCTAAAAAGACAGGCTATTGTAGGTAAGCTATGTGGAACTCAGACCTACCAAGTGGAACCTCCATTTGGTAGGATGTTATAGACAACTTTTTTAAAAAAGATTTTTTATACTCTGTCCACGTCAATGCGTGATACAATATTACCCTGACTTTAATTAACAACAATATCAATGAAAATAAATTTCACTTAACATTTAGTTCTCCAACCAACCTAATCAAATTAAAAAGTTATTTGTGCCAATGTTGAATCCCACTGTATAGATGGTATAATTAGTGAGATATTTTTTGTGATGTGAATTCTGTAAAGCTGCTGTCCTCAAGATAAAATGCAGCAATTTTTCTGAGGAATTTCTACTTCATAACGGCAATATAAATTTTAATAACTGGATGACTATAAAATTTTGATAATACGAGGTATATTTATAGATAGAGTTTTTTTTTTCTAATTATGATGGCATCAAAATGTAAAAATCTACAATAAACTTGACGACGGTATAAAGACAAAATAAACATTCTGAATCTAACATTTACTCCCTGATATCACAATAAAATCGATGATATTTTTTTTTGGCACAGGATGCGAAGTGCGAGGAATTACCCTACTCATTGGCGACAGAGACGCGAAGATACTATTGGCTGCCCCAGAACCCTGTACTCGGTAAACTGCTAAAGTCTTTTCGCTCTAAATTAGTGGTATGGTTCATTAAACCTCTGACAAATTTCTGTATAAAATGACAAATTTTTGACATAGTATGGGGTTCTAAGAAAACCATGAGTCTCCCGATTCAAACTAACATCCCCCCATCAGGTTACATTTATGTAAATATATATGAACGACCCTAAATGACAAATTTTTTAAATGTGCTCTTGACGATAATTTGTCAATTTTTGAGGGAATAGCTTTTGGCTTCTCTTGAAGTCTTGTATAAATCCCTCTGTTTATTCTAAATGTTATCGTGTGAAATCCATGCTAATTTTTTAAATGCGATGTTTGTCTCTCCCTCGCACCCTAATGAAGCACACGATCGAACTAATTTTAGGCAAATAATTAGTTGTAAAGATGAAGTATTTGGTTAAAACCAAAGGAAGCCTAAGTAACGCCGCAGGCAAAGGGTAGTACTAATATATGCAATGTTCTATTAGATAAATTTATTCACGGACAGATAGTAAACCTACTCAAGGAAAATATGGCAAATACAAGCCCCATGGGGCCTCTGTCTGGCCTTGGGGAATCTAAAGGCCCCCACAGAGAAGAGCCTGCACCTAAGCAGGCGCTCGCCGGCGGAGTCGTGGTGTAAGCTCACGCGATCCCATGACCCGCCTAGGGCGATATGTGGAGTACCGCCGAGCTTTTAGTGGGTAGGGGTTGTGTCTACTACCATCTTCCCACGCAGAGATCTTACACACTTGCGGACGGGACCCCCATCCCCCGCAAGATGCTTAAAATCATTTTCTCGGCGTAAAAAAAAAGATAGTTAACCTATGTAAATTAGACGCCAAGCAACGATTAAAATTGTCAGGACATAACGGACCCAAATAACGTACGCCTGTCTGTCCTTTGTCTATAAATCAATTATACAAATATAATTGATTTATAGACAAGGTATAATCGGGAAATTTGAAACGGATACAGATCGTGGATCTTAGTTATTTAGGCGGGTTACGACAAACTCGACCGACAGATCACTTACATGGAATGGACACATTCTTACCTAATGACGTCGGTCCATCAACTGGATCTCTTTCAATTTTCCGCATGTTACATACTACTTCATACTGTATTTTTTAAATTAATCATCAGGCTTTGTCCCACCACTGCATGTCCTGTGTCGCCAGGATCGACAGCGGTATCCATCTACGAAAACTCTTTGATATGATCTCTGGGAGATCAGGGAACGTGCTATAGTTATTTTGGGTGTTGGGGCCCGCAACTAACGAGTAGGAAAGAATTACCTCCCCGCGCGAAGCGAGAGACAGCACAAAGTTGCAATGACCGAAATTCAAAGAACTAAAAGGCAAGCACTATGGAATTTATCGGCACACACACATATATTTAATGAAGCTCCTAAAAATAATATCTCAAATAACAAGTCTAATAATATTTATTGGTTTGGCTGCCTCAAATGCGTGTATTCGTGCTCGAGACTCCCAAATAGCCCTCTATTGTGATACGTTCATAATGCTACGATCGTGAGCGATACAATACGTCTCGGAGATTTTCCTTCCCGCTCAGAATGGGATATTAATTACCCTCTCCCCCCCCTTCCCTCTACAGCGGAGCACAAATGTAATATGGAAGCGATCAATCAACCTCGGACGGAGCTAATGCTGGTATACAATATCCTTATTATTTAATTCCGCGAGCTCTCCCGACTCCCGACTCCCGACCATTTTTCTTACGCTGATGGCCGCCGTTTGTACGGGAGATGAATGAACGTCGGTCCGTTACTCGTAAAAATATTCTGATAATATAAATTAATCAAATGAACCGTGGAGTACTTTTATCGGGGCTTAGAGAGCATTACTCTCAGCTGGATGATGTCATCCGTTACAGAGTATTGTCTGTTTATGTAACCTCGTCCCCTGGTGTGCCAGCCTTCACTGTCACTGACGACCACCCCCGCCCCCTCCCGATTCCGTCTGCACAATGCATGACGCAACAGCCAACCTTCCAGGAACTCCTTACTTAAATAGAAGTGAGATAGGCGTTACTACAGAGGATTGTCTGGTGCATGTAGATGTAATTAAAACAAATTTTTCGGGACCTGAAACATGTAGATGTAGGTGGTGAATATCTGTAAAAGAGCAGTTATGTTTTGTGCTTAGGATTTTTGGATAACAATTACACAAGACAAAAATTAGTATGAAAGTACTCTCTTAGGACAGTAGTAAACACTGTATATAAGTCTATACCACTTTATACCTAAGAAACGAATTTTGTTTGGTTAAATTACTAATATAAGGGCCTGTTTCACCGTTTACTAAAAAAGGCTATCCACAATTTTTGTGACAGATTCTCCATACAACATATGTGAAACAAAACTGAAAACGTAAGGGGAAGAAGCAGATAACTAACATTTTAAAAACTTCAGGTATTTTGTTTTATTAGACGCTTTGGGACCCAAAATATTAATTGAAATAAAAATAAAGTGGGTTTGACATATACACAATCTAAATAAAAAATCGGTAAGTTACGAGATTTATCATAAATTTCTGGAAAAAAAAAGTATAAGCTCGAAGGTTGCAAAATGTTAGTATGTCTCCAATTGTGGATAGACTATCTGTGAGCGGTGAAACAGGCCTTTATACTAATAACAATATTAATATAATTTACGAGACTGGAGTCCAAGCTTCACAAAGTAACAGAATAATTCCAGTCAATTTCGCAAATCTCTCAAAATTAAACTCAAATAAAACGGCGCAAGACGGAGTGCTTTTGTTTTCTCTTAATTATTTCATGAGCGGAATTTTAAGTCGGAATTTGAAGTCGGCCGGCGCCGGACATCAAAGATGCGTCTCTGCTATGATTCGTTTTTCACTTTTAAATCGAAATTAATATTTTAAAGATGAAAAAGCTACCTAATGGTGTTCACGGTCCAAAGAAATGAGACCTTCGGCAGTTCTGGGGCTTTTGAAAATTTAGCCTTAACCATACTTCAGCACGAAAGATTGCTCGACCGAGCCTAAGAGCCTTAATATATGTGAGAGCTGAGAGAACTTTATTATTACACCCCAATGGCACTGCAAAAGGTTGATATTCGCCCGAGCCCCGCTCCTCACTAGCCAGGTCTAATGGACCATTGGTTCGCACTCGAGAGGGTGCAGGTTCGAGCCACGGTGGAGGCGTGTACCAATGAGACATTTTCCGATCTCAAGCACATAATACGGATGCTCATTGCCGTGGGAGAGCCATGCTTCGGCACGAATGGGCCGGCTCGGCAGGAGTGATACCACGGCCTCTCAGAAAACTGTCGTGAAACGGCGCTGTGCTGTGTTTCGTTCAGTAAGTGAGTTCACCGGTGGCCCAACTTCCCTAATACCTTATCCCTATTCCCTATTTTCGAGTCGAGAGAGATATCGCGAGTGTCCATGGGCGACGCCAGTTGCTTTCCATCAGGTAAGTCGACTGCTCACTTGCCTCCTAAATATCATAAAAAAAAAGGTCTGCAGTTCCATATTGGAGTGTAATACAAGAGTTATATGACAAGGTTTCAACTTTCCTCAAATACTCGAAAATTGCTCCCAGCTCTCGGTTTATATATTTTGTTTCGTCAAATACTGGTGGTACTACCTTCAATAAGCCTATTTGGTCTCGAAAGGACGGCAATAAACTTTTAATTCCTTAGGTGTATTTGCAGCTGTTGTTTACGGGAAGTGGCGATAGTTTGAGTTAATTAATTATAATTGAAGTATAATTAATGATAACAGAGGGAGATGTTTCCCTGGGTCTTTTGCCTTTAGATACCTACCTACTCGAGGACCTAACTACAGAAAAGTCCTCGCGTGGGCTCGTGGCTCGTGCCCCCGCCCTGCATGTAGACTGAAGGGGGTGCTCTGCTCTTCCCGTCGCCTACTCACGAAAGAAACACACTCGAGTTCTTAGACAACTTCGTCAAAATAAACATCAAAGTCAAAGAATATTACAATTGTGATTATTTATAATGGAATAGAAGTTTGTGTTGTGTTTGAATTTGATGAGTGTATTTTGTGTCTTTAGTATATTTTTGTTACGAATTCTCTGGATAAAGTTGTTGATGATCACTGACGTAGGTGTCTGGGCGTCACAGTCGCAAAATGAATTTTTTAATTTACTAATTGTAAAGGTGTTGAAATATCGAGAAGCCTAACTTATGCTGCAGTATCAAAGATGGCTGCTCGGTACTAGTGTCCGACTAACTTAAACTATTTCTCTTTTATGATATTAAGGGGGCAAGCGAGAAGACGGGTTACCTATTGGAAAGCAACTGCCATCGCACATGGACACTCGCGACATTCGAAGAGTCGCTAGCGCGTTGCTGGCCGGTTGCGTGGGATTTTCCGTAAAGTTTTCTAAGTCTCCTCCCTTTAGTTCATATTCATTAACACTCAAGAATATAACAGTATCATATCTCGGGGGCCTCGCTATAATTTTGTCGTTTTAAATGGGCAAGATGTCATTTGTTTTTGTTATTGGTAGTTAAAAAGCCCGAAAAATAGAAATATGGGTGAAAAAAATATTGGGTTTATTGAAGTGGTTTTATAACAAAAGTTGTTGTTAATTGCGTAACTTGTCGAATGGTGTACATACTTTTGAAAAATTAGCTCATAAAATCGACTTGTCTGCACAACTTTGAAGAGTTATTACAAAAATTACAAAAAATGTAGCATAGGATAATATTTATAGCTAATGTAACATTGTATTATGTGATGCCAAAAATGGATCCCAGTTCAGCATAAGCAGCAGGACCGCTGCACTGATATTCTGCTGGGTCCAAGGTGTGACATCAGAAATAGTGGCCCTAAATCTAATACACACACTGACAACAAGCTCACCAAAAAAGTTATGATTTATTTAATCATTAAAAACTACATACTATTTATAATATTTTGACCTAATGTGCCTATCTATAAACGCCTATTACACTACACTATTCCCAGGGCCCTGCGCACTTGCTAGGACTCCAGTGCAATAAGGATCGCGTAGTCGCATCGCATGTATCATACGTTATTGATTGTATTATTGGTTCTTGGTAAAAATTCATGTTTAAAATTAATATAACAAGTGAGTTTTATTTACGTTAAACATGAATTTCTACTAATTTTATTATGAAATTGTTATAAATTATAATTAACAGTAAATTTAATGAAAACAGTGCAAGTGACAATTTATAACAAATTAATTATAACATTTTTGGAAATTATAAATAAATGTAAATTAAGTGGAAACAATACAAGTAACAAGTGAGTTTTATTAATCAAATCAAAATCACTTGTAGAAGTTATCAAGGTGAAATTTTGAAAATATGTATTTTTTACTGTTATAAATTATACCCTAATAATATTTTTATTTTTGTTTCGAATTTTTGACTTAGTGGACAACACGATTGTCTTGAAGTCACATTGACGCCAGGCGAATAGAACTGAAAGGCCTTAAATCAATCATTTTGTTTGAGGAGCGTGAGGGTTATCGTCGCCGTGGGGTTGGGTTGTTTGTGTGGGGCACGTGGGGTGTGTCGTGTACCGTGCGGTGGGGCGTGGGGCGCGTGGGGTCGCGACTACGTGGGACAAATATTTGGCGCGCCGTGACGCGTGACATCGTACGGGTTAACAGACTAAATCCATCGGCGACTCAGATATCGCCCATAACTAAATTAATATCATCCCCTCCCCCCACCGCACCCCACCACCCCGACCGGGTTTCCAATGCTAATATGGAGAGGATTTGTTTGCGTCGAGCAGCCAACGCCTTGGCGATGACACTGCTGGATGTTTTTGAGACATAAGTATACTAGTTTTGTTAGTTTTTTCCCTCGCATTAAGAAGTATTTTCAAACAAACTGTCAACCCGTATTTCACACCGTATTTCAGTAAAATGTCATAAAACAAGTATTTTTTTAGAAACTTTAACCGCCATTGCACCCACTTAGGGGTAGAAATTTCAAAAAATGTATCCATTCATTTGGAATCAGAAGCTCAGAAATTAAATTTCATGTCTTTAATTTACGAATTGACGAATTTTCATATATATATATACCTTAAAGCCTGACGTAATTAATCTACTATTATATAAAAAAAACATGTTACATGTTAGTCTTAAGGTATATTTTGTAATATGGGTCTATACTGACCGAGTAAAAAAATATTTGGTTTTATTGAATTATGTCAGAGTCAGAATGCAGTGGACGGACCCCATCGGTATTCGATAAAGTTGCGTGTCCACTGCATCGTTGCAAGAGTACATCGTTAGCGGTTAACGTCATCATTTAATAAAAGTTTTAGATTGTTTTAAAATTAAATCTGTGTTTGTTTGAGATTCTGTATGAAATTAAAAATATACGTCTGAGACGTCTGAAGGTGACGAGATCTAATATTTGTAATTACGTTAGTAACAGACAGATATTTTTTTGCTCAAATTATAATGAAATTGAAGTCGAAACAGATGCAATAATAAAAAAGCCAACTTAAAACGTTTCAATTGAAACGAATTTTTTATAGTTTTTAACTAATTTGTTTCAAGACATTGTAAATAATATTATCACTGCTTTTCTCGCTAAAGATATGAATCCTGGATGATATCAACTGACGGTGATGTGGAAATCTGTAATATCGTAAATGTATACCGGCTACAGAAGTACTACACTGTAGTGAACGTGTCGAGGGAGCGAGGCACAAACCCGTACAAGCCACAATTCGGACGCACAACACGTGCGGTCTCGTTACAGCTGATACAATTATCCGGACGCGGATAACGATATTGCATTCCGTGCGTATCCGACATTGTTGCACCCCCTTAGGGTGGCCATACACGGACCGACAATTGCATCTCTTACGAAAATCGGTCGCCGCACATTAATTTTCTTTTGTTTTAGTTAGTGAGTAGATTTCAACAACTAGCATTTTTTTTCTAATTTTGGTGGTTTTGGTGGATATAATTTTTTTTAATATAACTTGGTGTTAGGTGTGAGAACGTTAGTGTGTGATTATAGTATCTGGGGTTAAAGTATTTTTAATGCCTTAGGTATCAAATATATTAAAAACGTGTAAAGTTTAGTAAGTATATGGCATCAAAATCAGCAAAATTTCGACGACAGAACTGTTTAGTCCTGTCGTCGAGATTTGCTTGTGTCCTTAAAAACTTAACTACAGTTTTCAATTCAGTAAAATTAATATATTTTAAAGAGTGAGCTCATATAGAACGACTACATAAAGATCAAAATGTAATCGAATATTAAGTTTACAGTTAATTGATCTCAATATTGAGAGAAATAGATCGATGACAAGCCACCAAAATTAGAAATCTATTATATAACGATAATTCGGGTTTTTCTTACTGACAAAATTTCTTAAGAACGCACGAACCGATTTCCATGGTTTTGCATTCGTTGGAAACATCTCGGGCTCCGTGACGTTTGTAGTAAAAAAAAATCACGAAAAATTCTAAGAGAAAAGTTACCATGCGGACGGAGTCGCGAGCAACAGCTAGTAGGTTATATTTACATTTTTTTTTCTAAGAAAATATTTACAGGATCTTAATATACATATATGGGTATGCTTTACATTTTTAACCGAAAAATCATACTATATCTTAAGAAAAAATTATGGTTTTTAGCCTTGCCGCGTAAAAAGCGGTTTGAGAAACACCCTAGTATCTATAGTCAATTTATGGATTTCGTGCCGTTTCTGCGCGTCGGAACAGTCCTTCTGCAGTTGAGTTTAGCGGTGCGTTTCTTCTACGCATAAGCTAATGTTACAGAAGCTAAATAAACAGTGCTTCATCATCAAAATGCGTCTTGCAAACGAACCTGCATCAGTTAGCTAACGGTCGTACAAATAGTTCGATTCAATTGTGCGCGCGGCCACATGTGTGGGTGAGCCTTGTTTACTAGGACAACACCTGCCATGTGTTGTCACATGTCACATGAATGTTTTATATTCACAGGCGCACGCACACATAGGGCCGCGCGCACAACCGAGTCGAAATACCTATAGTCGACTGCCGTGTACGACTTCAACGCGTCCGCTCAAAAGTAATCTTGACTGCAACATGCGTCTATGACCTTAGACCCTTATACAACATGGTAGGTACCCCTGCTCCACCGATTACTTTCGACCTGAAACCCCACATCGGGGTAATGGACTACGAGACCCCTCGTGATGTGTGGCGTCTACGTTTTGGCATACTGTATTAGCACTGCCTGTTATAGTTCTACAAGGCTCATTTGGCATGTGACCTAGATGTCTTATTTTCTTTGTCAACTAGTAGAGATCGCGACTAAAATCGTTATAATTAAGAACGAGTTTTCATCTAATTTAAGATCTAGGAAAGATAAAGCTTTACACGTTGTATAACTAAGCTATAGCTTTTGCCCACTACTTCCCCGTCGTGGTATTTGAAAATCGCGTAAAAATACGAATATTTCCGAAAGCCTCCTTTGTTGATACTCTCCTCCTTTCAACTATATCTATGCGCAAAACCAAGTCGGTTGGTTGCTTCGTTATGTTAGATTAGGACAAAAGAAAACTACGCAATTATTTTATTAGTATGGATGATGTGATTACTTAACATAATTCGACTTTACTGGGAAATGATCAAGCTTTCTTCGACGTTACGTAAAATTAATTATTAAACTTCAGCATCAATCTGAAACGGTATTAGAAGTCAAATCTGTAAATAGGTATTTCATTTCAACAATTTCAAACTTCGTAGGCCTATTTTCGTCATAAAAGGCTCGAAGTAATACTATTCTAGTGGTTTAATTCGTCCCGAAACTGTAATTTGATGTTCTAAATTCTACTTTGTAACAGACTCATTAATAAATTTATTTCATCGGCTATTAATTAGTAAATATTTTGTAGCAGTGGAGAGCAAAAAATTGGAAAAAAATCGTTTCCAAAAGTTATACAGCAACGATAGACTACGTCACGTAAGCAATAGCGCGTAAGCAATTTAAAAATTATTATGTTTTTTGCTGTTATAACAGCTACAGAAATACATAATATTCTGTGAAAATTTCAAGCCGCTATTACCTATCTTTGATACAGCCTGGAGACAGACAGACAGAAATGTAGACAGATATTGAAATCTTAGAATAGGGTACGGGACCTTTTACCCTTTCGCTACTGAACCCTAGAAACTAAGATTAGCTCGTTTGTGTTCATTTGTTCGTTGTATTACATTATAATATTCATACAACACTCTCTCCGGAGAGTCATCTCTTATTGCTGCTTACTATGACATCAGAAAGATTATTATAATTTATACTTAATATTATGTAAATTGTACGATCTCTGTGGCTCAGCTGGTAAGCATGTTGGTAGCTACAGCCGGGGGTCGCGGGTTCAAATCCCGCCGACGGAACAAAAGTTTTTCATTGTTCCTGGGGTCTTGGATGTGTAATAAATATGTCTATCATATAATAAAATATGTGTATAGTATAAAAGTATTAAATATATTTCCGTTGCCTGGTACCTGTAACACAAGTCTAGGTACTTACCACAGGATCAGACTGACATGGTGTGATGCGTCCATAGATATTACTATTATTATTATAAATGGGAGAGTGTGTTCGTTTGTGCTTCCTTTACGCTCTAGTGAAGCGTCCATTAGACTTCAGTTTTGACATCTTTAAGTTTTATAATACATGGATTTTTCACACGACATCGGTTTGGCTCCGTAGCTAAAGGGCTTTTAGGGTTCCACTTTTATACACTTCTAAAATAAAAAAAAAATCAAAACTTTCTGTTCCGTCGAACGGTTTTGAACCCGCAAGCCTTGGTTTTAAAATACCACGAGCTAAACTACTGAGCCATTGAGGTCATCATTCCCAAGGACAAATTATTATTACTAGAGGTTGCCTGTGCTCGAAGTTCGACCGTTAATATTTAAATCCATCGTGTAGAGGAACTTTAAAATATTCTATTCTAAATCCAATCACAGACTTCAATTGGGTATAAGAGTCTCGTTATTAGCAGGGCTAGCATAGCGTCAGTAGACATACGAACGTATAGACAAAATGACAGATGGTTGGGCATAAACTGACAGATTTCCTTCGCGCATCCGTCACTTTGTCTATCTTGCTGAATGCTAGAAAGAAACACTTTCCCTGTTGCTATGCTAGCCCTATAGACCATTAAATATTATTTAAGAAACACAGACTTCAACCATAAACAAAAGAGTATTTCGTGTATGAGTATCGTGTCATGTCAAAATATTGTAGTGTGCGTATTGTAGTGTGCAGCGTTTTGTTGCGTAGTTATAGCGTTTTATTTATTAAAAATAAGCAAGGTTAGAGCACATCTTAAGACAATATTGGTATTCCACGCTCCTCCTCCATATCAATTATAACTGGGAAAAATTAAATGTTTTAACATCTACGCGTCTTTAGTAAAAAGGGGTACAGAGTTTTCCGCTAGCGTATTATATTAATATATAACACGAGATTATAGTGTTTGCGCCTACCTAGGCTGTAGCGGTCATTAACACTTTTTAATACACTTCATAGACAAATCAACTTTCTGATTCAATTAATTTAGAAAATACAGTTTTTAATTTGAAACACTGGGAAATGTTTTCTAAAAATAAATTTAATGAATAAAACGTCGAGCGAAAAATGTAGAGCGAATGTTTACAGCTTTCAATCTTTATATACTAGGTGTGACAAAGCCTGAAACTTGCTATGTATTTGTAATATAAAAATTTACATATATCTGGATGTTAAGGTAGAATAAAAAAATAAATAAATATATCGGCGGGCAAAATATGACATTTAGAATCATATTTCAATCATATACAATCTCGCAATCTAAAGATTGCAATCTGTAGATGAATTTAAAAAATTTGATCTATTCAGTTTATTGAATTTCACGATGTATATTCATTTACATAAAAAATAGCTGGGAAAATCTAAACATAAAAATACTCAAAGTGACTCGCTGATAGACATGTTATTTATCAGCGCGCAGACCAAACCGTTCGACGGATTGGTTAGAATTCGGCATGCCCCAGATCTACATCTGGGGCATTTCTGGTTCAAAATGTCAGGTTCTGGATTTTGTTTATAATTTAGTTCATTGGATATCTACAGGGCCTCGATTAATCACCATCACTATATCATAAATATTTTAATATTTTTTACGACTTTGCTTGACTTTGACTTGGAGAAAATTTTGTTAAAGAATTTTTTATGCACTTATTCAAATCGATTTAATTGTAAGAAAACATTATCTTAGCATATTAATTCTTTTTTAGAAATGGGCTAAAATTGGATAATTCTTTTTAATATTTTAAACCGGAAGTTAATATTATAAAAAGGATTTTTTGCAACTTTACATATTTTTATTTTTACGTTAAAATATAACTTATAATATAGAAATGTATATAAAAAATTAGAATGGTATCTTGATTCGATTCGGACTGACATGGACTTAAGTGCGACAGCGCCGCGTCGCGCACAGTACTGGGCGGTTTATTAGTACGGCTCTCTTTGTCGCTAATTTGTTATTTTCAAAAATAGAATTTCTTGCTTCTTAACTTTATGAAATATGATAAATAAACTTACTGAAGTCCTAAGTTCTGTCATTAAATTTATTATTGATGAGGTTTTGGAGGAATAAATTATTAAAATACCTACTTAAAGGAGCACGACAAAAAACTGAACCCGAATACCCCGAATACGTAAAAATAAAAATATGCGAAGTTGCAAAAAATCTGTTTTATAATATTAATCAAATCTAATCAATATTATAAGATAATCATTATTTTGTTACAGTTAAATCGATTTGATTAACTGCATAAAAAATCTGCAAAAATTGTTCCTGCAAATTTTATTACTTTCAATTCGTATAAATTGAGAACTACTAAAGAAATATTATAATGATGGTGATTAATCGAGACCCTATTGATGTCCAACTAACCAAATTATGAACGAAATCCAAAACCTGACATTTTTTTCGCTGCCCGCTTGACGTGAAATGTCCCATCCGCTAAGAGAGGAATTTTATAAATACTAGAGGTCGCCCTGTGGTCGTAATTCTCAATAAAAAACATTTAAATCAATCCACCAATCACAAACTTTAATTTGACATAAAGGTCTTGTTATCAGCTCATACAATTTTAGTAAAACAATACACACGTCAACCATAAACAATAGAATATTTCGTGTATGATT
The DNA here is from genome assembly GCA_026546445.1 of Cyclargus thomasi. Taxonomy (NCBI): domain Eukaryota; kingdom Metazoa; phylum Arthropoda; class Insecta; order Lepidoptera; family Lycaenidae; genus Cyclargus; species Cyclargus thomasi. The sequence continues at coordinate 5,979 of JAOTAV010004648.1, read as the reverse complement.
ATCGTAGTAGTATCGTAGTAGTATCGTATAGTTCGTGTATGATTATTGTAGTAAAATATTGCAGTGTCCGTGTTGTAGCGTAGCATTTTATTTATTAAAAATATGTAAGATATGAGCATATTTTAAAATAATATTGGTATTCCACGCTCCTCCTCCATATCAACTATAACTAGGAGAAATATAATATCAAACTCTACAAAATTTTTTTTTTATTAAGTCGTATACCTATAAACTCCTTTTCTCGTATTAAAGCACTACGATATTTAGTACCAGTAAATTTTGTTTTTATAATAATTGATACGAGTGTAAAAAGCTGAGTAATTTTCATCATCTCACTTAAACAATTTTAATATATATAAAAATTACACTCACAACTTTCTAGTGTATAGTTTGACCTAATTTTTACATAAAGTTTTCCACATGTGGAATCTATATAGCCTCTAGGTTTATATTAATCCTTATGAGATCGACATAAAGATCATGTCAGAGGGATAACAACTGTGAACGGCGTGTAATTAGCCACTAACATGTCCAGCGCGCACACCGTGCCAGGCTGCACTTACTTTTATGTGATTTGGCAACGTTTTTGCTGCAGCTCGGAAATTGTCCGGCCTTTTTACGATTATTGTTATGTTAACTTTTATGTCCGCTACTTAATAAGTACGTATAAAATACGCATATGATCATTAACATACGCGTATCGTTCGCGACGTTGGACCATTGTATATTCACATTATTATTTTTAATAAAAAATTAAAACCGAATTTCGGTAATATATACCTAAAAAATAGGTTCACTAGCGGCGGAATAATCGTTGAACATACAAAAAAAATATCTACAGTCGAACATATAACCTCCTGGTTTTTTTTAAATTTTGTAAATGAGGTAGAGTGTACTCTGTTTCGTATTGTTTTTTGAGTAAACTGCATTAAAAAAACTTTACTATACCATTCCAAAAAGCAACCCAATTCATGATCGACACGAAAATAATAATCTCATAGGTACACAAGATACCCTAAAGATCTGGTCAAGTAAACAATAGATGTTAGTAACTAGAAATATTCTCCAAGCAATATGGGTTTATGTATCTATTTGCTTTTAATCTGGATCGAAGAGCGTTATGTGAGTAAACAGAAATGTTTTAATCGAGCTTCGAGTTTACCCTACCCCCCTTCCCCGCACCCTTGCTCCCCGCCTGGGTCCGAGTAGAGACAGAAATTATTGATGGTCAATCTATGGAAATGATTTTATACATATTAAGACATATTTTAATCGCTTTGTGATTTTAATATAGTATTTAAAATAAGAATAAAACCATATTAAAATGTAGCCCGCATCCTTTTTTGATTAAAGGTTTTTAATTAATTTTAATAAAATATCATATACATTTAAGCTATCAGCTGACGATAACAGAATTATTTATGTTCCGATTATATAACACTCCCGTAGGAACTGGAATCAGATACTAGGTGTCCTATTTAACCTGGGTAAGGCTGTAGCTAAGACATAGTACATATGGCGAATTAAGTGAAACACAATACATTCAAGCTTTAGGATAAAATCAACAGAAAAAAGAAGTCTAAAAAGATATTTTTAGGCTTTTATTGTTAGAGCTCTGTCAGATAGTGTACAACGAGGGTTGAGTATAGAGTCGTGTACTCGGACAAGAGCACGTGAGGTAGTTTCCTATTGAGTAAGTATCCACCAGTTCTTTTAGTACCGGTATCAGTGGTTTTGTTGTGAAAAAAAAATTAAACACGCGAGCGTCTGCGCCAGAAAAATAGATTTATTTTAAATAACTTAAAAAGTTATCTTTGTGCGCACTTTTATTCCCAGATTATTTTAGTAACATATAAATTGTTATAAAATATTCCTGTATAGTCAGAGAGACAGACTAAATAAATAAGGTAAAATGTAAACCTGACATTTCGTTCCATTTCAGTTTCAACGCCCACCGGTCGCTGTAGGCGTCCGAAGTGAAATTTAACATGTTAGTATCGGACGGTTAACCGAAATTATACAATAATATAATGACAACATCGCCTACGTTATGGCCCGATTCTGTCGAATCTATTATAAGCAGCCCGGCTAAGATACACCAACGTGTATCTCTCTCCAGCGTAGTTATGAGAGAGAAATTTCTTGTTCGTAGACAAACATAAAAAATCGTAGACTCACCATTATATCAAAATCTCGACAAAACTCGATAAAAATGTGTTGTCAATTGTCACGTTCGTAAGCAAAAATAGCACAGATTAAAAACAAAACATAATATTTTTTCAAATTTTGACAAGTATAGGTATTTCGGTTATGGTATAGTATAGGTGGGCGCTGTAGTGTATGCCTGGTGTGGTTTCCGTGGGAGTCTTACTTACCCTGATAGTCGACCCTCATCCGCCAGGGATGCGTAAATGGGTGAATGAACTTTTTTTTTGTACCGCTACTTCTGCCTTTACGTGTTTGAACCGTAATAATTACTAATAACTAATACCTAATTTAAATCTAATCATATACACATTGTCTTAATACATAGACCAATATTATGACTGAGAATTTCAGAAAAAAATACAGTTCTTATATGTTTACAAGAAGTTGCCCGGGGACAAAAAATATCCCAGAATTTGTATGAAAATATGGTTTTGTCCCCTGGACCACCGACTTTATAGATAGAAATGTTTTAATTTAGAATTTATTTAGTAAATTATCGATTAAGATAATTCATTGACTATCGAATAAACTTATTTTATTGATGAAAAATATGCTGATTGACAAATCTTTGAATAATTAATTCAAAGATTTGTCTAGGACAAGAAAAAGTTGATTCACCCAAATGCATTTTCCCAACGAAATAAAGTTCAGCAGCTATGAAGAGATAAACCGGTAAGCAACGAGAAAACCTGTAGACAACATTTTCTCGATGGCACATCTTAGCCCGGCTAAGGTTGAGGATCCCGAGCAAAGCATGACTGTACGTGATTACTCATAAACTATATTATTGTATATATTGTGTGTTAATGCTTAAGAGCTTTGAATTTGAAGAAAAATCAGATTCAATTAAGACCGTTTCTTATTACATTAGTTAACATCTTAAAAATACGGAAAAAATTTGAATCTCATTATGTAAGAGTAAATTTGTCGGCCTTGGTTTCACCCACTGTCTGATTGCCATTTAAGTGAGGACATTACGTGGTTTTACTTAGTATTTAATAAGATGACGTGATGTTAACCGCCTGCTGTTCATATTTTCATGTACGGTTAAGTGAATAAATTGAATCGTAAGCTTGTATGTGTATAATGTACCATCGAACGTAGTGTAATTGATTCTTAGACAGTTGGCGGACTTACGTAATTAAGTCAAAAAATGTCAATTCCACGTATGTCATAAACGACTTAGGTCCGCAATCTATGCATCAACTTTTCTGATAGTATATTATACACTAGATGAAGCTCGCCGCTCCGTTGCGCCAAAATTCTTTAACGCGTCGGAACCTCACACTTCTTGTGGGAAAAACGTTTCCTATGTCCTTCCTCGGCACTCAATGTGTCTAATTTATCTAAGGAATCTCCAAACCAAATTTTAGCGAAATCTGTTTAGCGGTTCAAGCGTGAAGACGTAACAGACAAACGGGCATAAAACACACATTCGAAATCATAATATTAGTATGGAAGTATGGATTATAGGAATCGATTCAAACCGTTTGTTAACGCTTTAACCATTCGTACTTCGGTGCCGCTCTCAGGCTTTTTGAAAATCTTTTTAACCAAAATTACAACGCAAAGCTAAGCGCCCAATTTGTCGCGCCGGCCATTTTCCCGGTGGGGGGAGGGGTGGTGGAAGGGGAACCGCCTCTAGGCCCCCGGCTAATTCACCATTATGCTAATGTGACCCGTCTGTTCAACAATAACAAAAATGCCTTCGCTATAAGATTATTTTGGTAATGCCTTAATAACTTTATATTTCAATCCTAAAGCTTAAACATTGGAAGTCTGACGGCGTCTACTATATTGTAGGTTTGTGTTTCTGAGATTTTATAAAGCGCTGTTTAACAGACGGACAGAACTCTTTTTTTTTTTATTAGGGGGTAAAAAGCAGATGGTCATGCGATGGATATTATATATATTATAATAATAATTGGAAATAGGATTTTCAGAAACATTATAGCATTTGCAGAAGTAATTTAATATTGAATGGAAGTTTATTATGACATAATATTTCGCAGTGGAACTAGATTAAAATTCATTTTGAATCAAACCAGAACTCAATTAGTGTTTCCTGAATCCAATTAATGGGTAGTTGCAAAAATGCGGCGAACGGCGCCACCGAGTTTCAAATGCTCAAATTTTGTTTCGCTCTCTAGAGAAATAGTTTTGGATGTTCGTTTCGCATTTACTATGTTTTGAATATTGCAACATGTTTTTAATTTACATTTTTATAAATAGTTCAGTTATAAGGGTGTCACTGCTACAGCGGCGGTAAAAATATATTCTGTCCACAACAAATATCACTGGTTAGCTTATAATATTTTCTAAATAAGTAAGCTGTGTTAAACTAAAAATATTCTGTACACAAGAAATGTCACTGGTTAGCTTACAATATTTACTAATTAGGAAGCTGTGTGTGGGGACACGAGCTTAGCAAAGGGCAGTGGGCTGAGACCCCTGGCCTCGAGCACTCTAAGGCAATAATTCCTGGCTTCAACAAAAAACTGTCAGAATGGGTGCTTACTATGGGTAGGAACCAACTAAGGATCCTTACCAGAAGCCGTACTGGGCACTGCAAGCTCAGCAAACACCTCAACAGGATAGGTGCGGGTAGTATAACGACTTGCAGATTCTGCAAACAATGAGACACCTGTCCACCTTCTTCTTGACTATCCTGCACTTTTGTTGTCTTCTCGTTTGTCTCCTAATTTCACAAAAAAAAAAAACGCTTCGACATAGTACAATCGCTATGTTGTAACAGTGAGTCTACATCGTAGATATATTGTTATAGCTTGACCACAGGCGCTATGTCGCGCCTTTGGTATGAACGTGGCGGGGCGGGGGAGGGTTACCATGGTTACAGGCCAGTTGGCCGTCAACACTGTCAATTAAAATAATAATTGTTTGTTATTGCAACAAAATATAATCGTTTTGGTATGTGGTACATACCTAAACGATTATATTTTGTTGATTCTAATGTCTAAAGAGGCAAAAAAGTTGAAATAGATACAGATGATAGATCTTAGTAATTTGGTCGCGTTATGTCAAACTCAGCCGACAGATCTCAACTTACATGGAATTGACATTTGTCGACCAAATGACGTAACTCCGTCAACTGGTTCTGTCTTAATTATCCCCATGGTGAAATTATTATCAAGATCGCGGCTGACAGTGGCGTCCCATAAAAAATATAAAGTAGAATGTTAAAACAGTAAACAGCAAACAAATAATAAAAAATAAAGTTTGGTCTAACGGACTCAACTTACCTACTTGTTGTTCTATCCGTGTAGCACGACTTACATAGAATTGACATATTCCTACCGAATGACGTAGGTCCGTCAACTAGCTCTCTTTCAATTTCCTCCATTATACAAGTCTTAACATTTTTTCAATGCGCTCAATATCGTAATTGAGGTTCCAAATTTGAGAATAGTATTCTAAGTGAGTATGAACGAATAAAGATTTTTTATAGTTTTAATATTTATTAGAAGCCGAGTGATTTTGACGCTTTATTAATAAACTTATTAATGTGTGAGTCGAGACGTCAACTAGAAACTTGCTTTGTTTTCCAATTTAGAATAAAAGTTATTTTCAAGTGTTGAAATGTCATTTGATTTGTCAGATTAAAATAGGATATAATATAACTTAAATTGAATACTTTAAATATGGGTCAATTTACACTTAATTTAGTTAAGTTGCGAGTTAACTTGCGCGATCGGCGAGTTTAGTTATTTTTGACGTTTGTACGGTAAAATCGAGTTAAGTTGTAAGTTGTTA
>JAOTAV010004627.1:0-31040 GCA_026546445.1 Cyclargus thomasi | reverse complement strand
GGTGAAAAAATGGGGGCGCTAAAAAAATATTTATTCTCAAAGTGGGCAGTAGACAAAATAAGTTTGGGAACCACTGTGTTAGAGTAAGGCGCTCCCTACGACTTTACTGGTTTACAGAGTTTGACAAACCTAAGAATAATACTTTAGTGTGCGTATACGAGTATATCTCAGTGCAAACAACAGCCCCAGAAACAGGGCACAGTTTTTCATGTTAGTTAACAAGCTAGCAAGCTAGTACTTCTGGCTTGTAAACATAGCTTTATTTCTAAGCTGGTACACTAAATCACACAAATATAGTGGAAACAGTGCAAGTAACAAGTGAGTTTTATGAATGTTGAACATTAATTTTCACCAAGAACCAACTATACGAGTACACACACATATACACGCTTGTTCTGTCTACACGAAGCCTGAAGCACTTGCTAGCTTACTGATCCCAGCTTGAGAAACTTATCTCCTCAATCCTGTGTATAAATTAGTAAGACCGAGAGCACCACGGGCGCAGTTACATTTACAGTTATGGTTAACTTTTGCAGTAACTATTTCGTTAACCACAGAACTTGACGAATGTTTGTTGCGCCAGGAGTTTTTTGCTTATAGTTAACGTGAACAAATTTTTTATTATTTTGTACCTATTTTGCTAACTTAACTTTAAAGATAGCCGACCAAAATTGACCAGTACCGGTTATCGTTAAATATGACTTCATTTAACCATCGTTAAAACAGCGCAATTCAATAATGACCTCGCCAGAGATTTATTTTATTTTATTTTATACTTTTTGCACAGTGTACAATGGTGGACTTAATGTCATAGGGCATTCTCTACCAGTCAACCATAGGATGGTAGCAGAGACAAAACAAACATCATAGGTGCTTATTGTTGAGAGAAAAATAAACCAAATTCTTTAAAGGTCCGTTATGCTGACCACCCTAATTTTTTGTTTTTATGATATGTTTTTATATGTAAATTCAAACCTACCCACATCTGAAGATTATGTATTTCGAAACCAATCGTGTATTTTTTATAAAATTGTTATAAATTATAAATAACAGTAAATATAGTGGAAACAGTGCAAGTAACAAGTGAGTTTCATTAATGTTGAACAGCTAGTTATATTATACAAATAATCGGGTTTTCCTTCCTGACGATATACCTCCAGAAAGCATAAACCGATTTCGACTGTTTTGTATAGCTTTGAAAAGGTCTCTGGCTCCGTAGTAAAGTAAGTAAGGTTTAAGGCACAGTAAGGTTTGTAGCGAAAAAAATTCGAAAAAAGTTACCTCGCGCACGGAGTCGCGGGCAACAACAAGTACGCTATATAATGTAGTATCAACTTACATTAGAATATATCTGGTCCCCGTTGTAGTGGTTCCTCTGTCTCTTCACGTCGTCCTCTGAGTGACCGTTGAAGTCTCTGTTCTCGTCTGTGGAAGCAAAAATTTTCACTATTAGTATTTTTTTATTGATTTTTAGGGGGCAAGCGAGCAGACGGGTTACCTGATGTTAAGCAACTGCCGTCGCTCATGGTCACTCGTTACATCCGAAAGGAGCTACGCGGCCGCACATTACCTGAATTTCTGATCAGAAAAATTCGGATGCTCCGTCGGAACGCACCGTGTTTGCGCACTTCGATGTGCACCAAGCATACTTACGGAATTTTATGACAGTTTTTTTTTCTGATCGGAAATTCGGATAGAATGCGATCGGATAAAAGATTTCGGTCGTAATTGATGACATAAGTGGAAGAAGCTGACAACTAGCATTTTGCAGCCTTCGTGTTTTTACTATTTGTTTCCCATAAAATGTTGACAAATCTTGCAACTCACCTATTACACTATCTAGCTAGTGTACCTAGCTACATCAAGCCCATATTATTTTAATTTCAAATAATGTTTCGGGTCCAAAAGCGTAAATTAACGCAAAAATCCGTGAGATTTTTTAAATATTAGTTATCTGCTTCATCCACTTATGTCTACAATTGTTCATGGAGACAATTCATTTCTTACATATTTAGGTACGTATGCAAACATTCAAGAAGTAACTAAAGTTCCGTTTTCTCGTATGGCAATTTACAACGAAAATATTTTTTTTAAATTCAGTCCATTTTGAGCTATAGACTGAAAAACAAAACATCACCCTAAATTTTATAATTAAAATGAACGTCGCATATCTTATATAACTTATCAATCCGTTGTAAAGTTTGAGTACTTCTAATTTTAATTGTCTATTTCATTCCGTTTTATGTATGTAAAGTTACACTCTGTGTTACTGAGAAAAGTTGTGAGTAATGATACAGGGGCATAGGGAGCAGTATTTGTGGTCCCCGCACTCGCGTAGGGAAGAGAACTATCGATATCGGAGATATCGACTGTCGATAAAGTTTATCGATATTTGGGAGTCTAATTATTCGGTTTAAGATATTAGGATATTTTACCTTGACAAGTATATATTGTTTCATGAAAGCGTTTCCTCTGGTAACAATTAATGAGAATTACGAATGATTTCAGGTTTTGAATATTGATTTGAATAACCTAATGACATAGTACATAATTACAATTCGTATAATTTGTAGCAATACGATTTATAGCACAGCATTATGGCTTACCAGATTGTTTGTATTGTTAACTAGATTAAAAAAAATGTTCTTATGATAGAGAGATATGTTTGTTACTTTCATTTAAAAAAAAGGAATTTTATTGAATAAATACTTAAAAGAAAAAAATATTGTTAAATTTTCAAATATATATTTTTTCCATCTTTATCAAGTTAAATGTTTTTAATTTGACGATAATATTGCAAAATACTTCACATATTCTAAGTTTTTATTCGTGAATAACATCGACAAATCTCCTCCCTATTTCCTTCACCATAGTGGTGTGCGGTGGGCGTGACGCGAGATTTAGAGAGCTATTACGGCAGCTGAACATATTATATTATATCTCTGCTTTACTGCCTTGTTCCTCGGCGGTTTATTGTCTAACGCTGTAATAGAGGTTTTGAAATTTCCACCCATAGTGGCATTTGTTTTGATCGGTTAAGACCGTGCTGGGAGACTTTAAATTGCACATATGGTTATTTTTGTTATATAAACAACAGAACGAAACTTTTTATGACAATTTATAGGCGTTTAAAATCACTCATCGTCATAAAATTTGTTTCGTGAGACTTGGTATACGTTCATACTAATATTTTACGTGCCGAAATTTGTGGAATCATGTTATGTGTTTATATTGATTTTATTTAATATAATTATAATATTTGCCGCAGATTTTGGCGGTACGAGAACCCAACGCGGTTATGTAGTTTTGGCCCGTATCATTTCTGAGACTGTCTTCACGGGACTTACCTTGATCCTCATGTCTCTTCCTCTTGAGGCCGTTTCCGTTGTGGAGGTCGACCTGCTCGATACCTAGGATGCCGTTGATGCTGTAGCTGCCGGTGCTGTTGACGTGCTGCTCCGACGTCGGCGTCAGCACCGCTGTCGCTCCGGGCGCGCTGCCCGCGTGGGTTATTACCTGGGCATATAGTCTCGAGTTTAGAGCAAGGACTAATAGTGTCGTGATATCACTAAAATTTCTTGAGTCTTCGTTTATCAGGCAACTTCTTTATGGGTTTCGGTCCAACACACATTCCCATCGTCGTATCTCCTGTGTCAACAATACCACTGTCCAGCCACGACGACCCTTCGATATGATCTCAGTGAGCCTGAGTGATATGCTGTCTTGGGACCGGTAACGAAAGTAACCAGAAAAATATAGGAGGACTAGGAGAAAGCGCAAAGTTGCAATGACCAAAAGTAAAAGAACTTAAGGGGAATCACCACGGGAATAAATCATCAGCCAACGTGGACATGTTTCGTTGAGAAATGTAATAAATTAATGAAAGAATGAAGAGCATTAAACAGCTGCTAAACTGGACCATGGAAGAGCCTAAAGCTGAAAACAAACTGATCGGACGCAACCGAACCATACAAAACGTCTGCGACAGACGTTAGAAGTGGCTCACAGATCATATAAAATGTCAGCGACTTACGCCTTATAGTTTGCACACTTCAATGTACAATTATATCTAGATCACAGCCGTCAGTCGCATCCGTAAGTCACGTCCGATCGGTATGTTTTCTGATTATTCCGTCTGGTGGTGATGATTCGCTTACCGAGACCACACTGCCCTGCGCAGAGCTGATCTCCTGCTCCTGCTGCTGCTGTTGCTGCTGGTTGTGCGCGTGTTTCGCCTTCTCCGCAGCCTTGTTGCGGACGATCCTGGAAGCGTTACATCCATTAGTGTTCAGAATTTTCATTCAACATTTGTACAGCATTTTGGCGAGGTTCAATTGATGATAATATGTAGACTGAACATATCTTTGAGCACTTAGAGTAGTTTGATTAGTGAAAGAAAAAGACGAAAGATATTTTTGCAATCACTTTTTAAATGGACGGCCAAACATTACATACTTAGTTCAACACATAAGGCCACACACTGAACAATTTGTAGTTATGTGTGAGTAAGTCTTCTTCACTAAGATGACGCTTCCGCGTAAGTACCACATGAATGGAAGTTGTGTATTCACAGACGCACTCACACATAAAGCTTCGCGCAAAACTGAGTTGAACTATCTGTACTATCGGCGTTTCTGTGCTGAAGCTTTCATAAAACCTAATAACGCTTATTCTCCATATCTTACATAAGCGTTCTCTCCAGTTTGCAACTAATCTTTAATATTTAAACGGTAGCTTAACTATTGAAATGATTGAAATAGCAGCTAATACACAACGCAGCCATGATCTTAACACTGCAATTAGCTTAAAACAGCTCTCCTCCATTAAAAACTAGCATGCCACGTGCATATGCAATTTTGGCGAGTCGTCGCGATTTGCCACACTCCCCCCGTCCCTTCCCCTCTAGCCCCCCTCGTCGGTCCCCCTCACCCCCCGCAGCCTGCGGTCGGCCACTGACACGTGCCGCCAAATTGCCAGCCGAGTGAATTATTGCCATTTTATTTTCATATTTCCGAAGTGTCAGTGTGCAAGTTTAAAGTGCAAGTTGACAAGAGTACATTCGTCAAATTAGAGCACTAGCTTTTACCAACGGTTTTGAATTGAGTAAGGCGAAAAAAACTACTGTTTTATACCGCGGTACCATTAAATGGCAAGAAAAATAATTTTGATGCTTTGTATTGTACATATTCCTATTGTGTACATGTGCTTTAAACTCTTTATTATTTTTTCCTGCGGCTTCGCTGGCGTCTTAGGGGTGGACTTTAACAACTTTTTTTACAAAATACAAAATTACTAAAAAAAAAATCCTGTTAGATCTAACAGTATCCTGTATGTAGAGGCTCTGCATACGGGGTGCAATCAAAAAGTACAGTTATTAAGAATTTTGAATACAAAACAGGGAAGGAACATCAGTAGTAAATACCAAGGGATCATAAGATATTATAAACAAAATATTCATCTACAAGGTAAATGATTGCAAAGTCATTACACCGCCATTCCCCGCGTCTGACAGTTCATTTGCCGCCATGATGGATGTTGGCGCGGTGACATATCGCCCGCGCCGCCGGGGTTGACATATGCAAAAATTGTGTTGCAACTTATCAAAAAGGTCAAATTACAATTTTGTTGCCGGGGATTCATTTTGATTTATGACTTGTTTATATCTCTATTAAATATGAGATTCCACTAGACGACGCCCGCTACTCCGTTCATCACGCGAACCGTACATTTTTTCCCAATAAAAAGTGTCGTATGTCCTTCTCCGGGACTCAAAGTACGTTTACCAAATTTCAGCGAAATTGGTTCAGCGTTTTGGACGCAAAGAGTAAAAGACAGACAGACACACTTTCCCATTTTTTGGTAACTACGGAAGTATGGAGGCTACGAGAGTGTAATGTGTAAAGTTCCTAATGGCGACACATAATATACATAATACTATGTGAAAACAAAACAGCATAGCATTGGTTCAGCGAAAGCTGGAAATAAAGACTCTGGCTGTCAATATTTTTTATGAATTTTGAGGTGACATGTGACATTTTTATTCATCGCAAAAAGTGCCTAACTGAAGTGTTATCTTCCAAAAGTATATTTAATTTAAACTTTCACATGGTTCCAAAAAAATTAATATGATAGAAATTAACGATACAAAATGGAAAGCGAAATAAATGTTCGCCATAAAGCCGAGCTAGAGAGAAATGGAATTTATGTTTTTTACGTTTTCGAATAATTTATCTCTTTCCGGTAGGAAGGGTTACATTCTGTTAATGGTTTAATAAAATAATTTTGGGGCCAACAACATAATAAATACAGAATTAATCTTGAAATTCATATTCTCAATATACTATACTATGTGGTATACGTAATTAGGCCATATTATCTTATATGTCACCGCATTTTTTCAATTTTAATTCGTCAATTTTGATTAATTAAAATTGACGAAAAAAAATTCAATGGTTGATTAATTTTAATTCGAATTAATGAATTTTTTTTACTTGGTACCATGTTTCCGATAGTGTTGATCTGGGGGGCAATTCTCAGGACATGAGAAAACACTGTAATAAAACATCGAGTGTAAACTTTTTTCGAGTGAAACACAGTTTGTTGTATTCTCAACGCTTCACACTCGAAATATTTCATCCTATTCACGAAATATTCACAATAACATCCTTATTACGAGTGTGAACTTTTTCTCACATCCTTAGAATTGCCCTGAGTGGACATTGGTACTTTAAATATGCTGTTATGTAACGCATAGTTTATACTCGTCCTACAAATATCTTACCTCTTTCTAAATCTTGCTAATTGTTGTGTCTTAGTTGACTTTTTATGGAATTCCGTAGCATCTATCAGAGGTCATTAAAAACTAAAAACTATGATTTTTCGCATTGCAGTAGAATAAGCATTTTATATACCTACATAAATAACTCTCCGTTGACACTGCACCCTAATGTAATCTGTATTATTCTATTCAACAAATTATTCAGTTTTGCGCGGCAAAAAAACCAAATGTCAAAATGGGGTTGCCAGAATTATGGCTTCAATTACCCGCGCCCTTCTTACGTTCTGCAAGTCGGCGGTTTTATAATATTACTATTGCTTTAAAATTACCTACTTTATTGTTATAGTTTGAATCGGTAGGGTAGGCTTCTTAATGAAGTTGTTAAGAAGGAACGGTTGCAAACTTTATGTTTTTTTTTTCTATGATCTATATTATTATGATTGAGTGAGAGTGTGTAAAATATCTTTCCATTTTAAAGGAACAATCCATACTTCTATACTAATAATTATTATGAATGTAAAAGTTTGTCTGTCTGTAGTATCCCGTGAAAGCTCACACGATACTTTTTATCCTAAAATCGTACGGTTCCCACGCGATGAATTAATTCTGTCGCAGTGGAGTTGCAAACGTCACATGTAGACTACAATGTTGTACTTTAGAAAAGTCACAAAATTATTAACAAACTAACATATAGAGACGATGGAGTTCTTATATTCCGCTCTACACTCTTGTCTCCTAACCCTTCCTTTTACTTTTCGCGTTTTTGTCCAGAAAAGGGGATAATCCAAGCTTTCCGAATTTCTCAGCTCTTATTTATACTCGACGACCGCGGGACGATGGGACATTACCGTCACGCGGCCGACACGTGACGATCACGTGCGGGTCACGTGTCTCCGGGCTGAGTATTGCTTTAGAATTGACTTGAGTTTTTGGGAGTGGTGTTGTAGAGATAATCTCGCTTTTATTGCCTAATAATGGTATTAGTTGATGTTGAGATATACCACGTGTGCGTTCGAGTGAGTTTAAAGTGATATACGGGGAGAAATTGAGCGTGTGGGCAGATCTTACATTAAGTGGCAACACCGAAAAGGCAGGAATTAAAATAAAAATTGTTCGATTTATGGTATACTGTTTTGAAATAAGAATTGAATACTACATACATTTGCAAACAATAAAGTACGTTACTCTGTTAGGTTTTCATGTCCAAACCACTAAACAGCTCTTGCTGAAATCTAGAAAATTATACTTTTAATCCCGGAAAACACAATTTTTTACGCAACGGGCGTCATTTAGCAGTATCGTCAGGTAAATATAGATTATAAACCTAATAAAATAAGTATACGTGTAGTACATTGCTTCTATATACCGACAAGAGGAAAACGAAGACCTCTCACCCTACACACTTTCACAGAAATGTATTAAATGTTTTTACCGAAAATAGCAATCCTGGGATTACTAACAGGTTATTGTTGTTCTAAAATGAACCTTTTTCGCTTAAATTAAGGTGGATATTTGCTAAAACGTCCCTTGCAAGGAAAAGAGTTGCTGAGGGGCTTCGGAATAAGCGATCTCTAAGTTTAGCTTTTTATTAAATGTAGCTTAGCAATGACATATAGCTACGCCAAAAAAGATAACGCTAAGCACGTAGTTTTTAGGGTTCTGTACTCAAAGAGTTGAAGCGGGATCCTATTACTAAGATTTTTTTTATAAAAATAAGGGGGCAAACGAGCAAACGGGTAACCTGATGGAAAGCAACTACCGCCGCCCATAGACACTCGCAACACCAGGGTTGCAGGTACGTTGCCGGCCTTTTAAGACGCCGCTCTCTTCTTGAAGGTTTGCAGGTCGTAGCGGTCCGGAAATACTGCTGGTGATAGTTTATTCCAGAGTTCTACTATGCGAGGCAGAAATTGAAAAATTCTTTTTGTGTTGCTTAGTCCATTTATCGAGGAAGGCTATAAACTATATAACACGCGACGACCAATAAGAGCCGAGCAGTTATCATGTTGTAAAAACAGGATAATTCACAAAGTTTAACGCGGACGTAGCCGCGGGCAACAGCTAGTTTGAAATAAACCGAGATGCATGAACGAGTTCAATGAAAGCTAAGTTTTATAAAACTAAACTTTTGCTGTGTATACTCTTCATCGTGATATATTTTTAATATGTTACTTTATGTTCACCAGTTACCTGTTGATTAATTTATCATACATACATACCGTGAGCATCGCTAGATGGCGCTGTAAAAATCCCATAAATCCCATATAAAATCTTTGTAAACGCCTAACGCGTTGACGGTCGAATGTGAAAAAAGAACTCGCGCTTGGTACTCTGGCAGTGGATAGGAAAAGAGACTTAATAAAAACTTATACGCGATAATCTTTTGAAATCAATCAAACCAGCTTGTGACTCATTTCACGATTCTGACTATGCTGTATTTGTGACGTCACTATGTTTTAGTGAGGTTAGAAAAATATATTATCATGTTGAAAATGAAGTAAAAATGTTACCAAAAGAATTTAGACAAAAACCAAAACGATTAGACAAAACTTTAGTTAGATACTAATTTAAGTTTAGTTCAAAACATACATTTTGAAATACTTATTTAAATGTACAAGCTCAAACGTTTCTAGTCTAATTTGTAATAATTTATATTTTCTACATTTTGTCAATTGTTTTCGTCAATTTTCTTGTTCCCTTGTATGTATAATAGGATGTTTGTTACTTACCAAAAAACAAATCTTTCGTACCATATAGAATAGTTGGAAAACAAGTTCACAAAAATACATTCTTAAAAGTCGTAACGCTTACGCGATTTCCATAGAAGTAAGATTTAACAAATGCCTGTTCTATAGAAGTGAAGTGTCGCGTGGTGTTGTGCCGTTTGAGTGCGGTCTCAGCTGTAATTCATAAAAAAACGGCCGAGTACGAGTTAGTCACAGTCACAAAATAATAAGAAAACGTGTTGTTAACCAGCTGTAACAGACTGCGTAGTAGCAACTGATATCACGATGTAGACGAACAGCAGCGCCATCTATTAGCAAAAGCAAGAAAATGGCCAAAAAAGTTTGTTACATAGGAGTTGCCCCTTAAACATCTCTTCAAAAACAATCAATTTATTTTTATTTATTTTATTTTATATGTTATATATGTCATATGTTGTATCGACAACGAAAATACATATTCTTTGAGAATTTTAAACTTTAGCTATTGTCGTTCTGGATATACACCCAGACAGACGGATAAACAGACAGATAAACATCAAAGTCTCACTAATAGGGTCCCGTTTTTATCCTTTGGGTACGGAACGATGTAGAATAAAAAAACACATTCAAGTTGATTTCATAACTTTGACTCAAAACTGGACTAAACTGCACAACACAACAAAACAATTCACTTCCATGATGTTTACAAAACGTCAGGTTCATGTTCGTAAAACGTCAGATTCATGTTCGTAAAACGTCAGATTCACGTTTGTAAAACGTCAGATTTACGTTTGTAAAACGTCAGATTTACGTTTGTAAAACGTCCGATTCATGTTCGTAAAACGCAGATTCACGTTTGTAAAACGTCCGTTTCAGGTTTTCATAACTCTGATTCACGTTTATGAAACGTTAACGTTTCTAAGACGTCAGTTCTGTGGAACTGACGTCTTAGTCTTAAAAATATATCGCCACCTTTTATTCTATAGTGCGAAATATTTGTATGAAACCAACAATTTAGGTAGATAGCGATAACGCTTCATATCATCGCCTGGTAGTCGCCGCTTGCTGCACCTCAGATGGAAAGAGAGAGATAGATTATGTAAGAAAGAGAAAGTGAAAATTCTTACAGAAACACATTTTGTTATGTACGTTTTGGTAGACAACGGTATTAATTTTGTCCCTTATGATGTCTTTTTCACAAACTATGATTTAGTCGAAGAAGCTGATAACTTACATTTTGAAACTGTCTTGTTTTGAATAAATAAAGAATCAGAAAAAAATCAGAACAATAAAATGTATATTCGATGTGTAGCTGATGTTGGGACAGGAAAGTTACAAGGTTTCTAAATTACAAGAAAAAAATTAACAATTGCTCTAATGTTGTAAAATGTGAGTTATCTGTTTTCTTCCACCTATAATATAGCAAATTTGATTAACATAATATTAACATTCTACAATTAGACTTGTTTATTTGCTTTATTAGTACGCCACGAAATCTGTAAGAATTTTTTCATTTCCTCTGAAAGTTTACCGAGTAGAGTGTCGATTGGAACAATTATGGTGCCTAAAAGTTATTTTCAAATGTTCAAATGTAAAGGTGTAAATGTTTACAAAATGCAAAATATATTATAATTATATAATGCATATTTGTTACTGTAATAAAAAATGTACTTTTCAATTTTACACGATCATTATTTTAACTTTGAAAAATTACATAATTGATGTTATAATAAAATATTATTATTAATACATTATAACTTTGCAATGTCAACTCGTCGCAAATATCATCGTTTAGAATAAAACATCTTTTTAAAAATTTTATGCAATTTTATGCATATTGTTTTGCCATGTGTTTGAGACTCGGATACTCGAAAGTTTAACCTTGTATTTAAAATATTTAAAGCTATTAAGTATATATTTAAAACACACTAGGATTTAGATGGGTTTGTTTATTAATTTTGTTGTTTAAAATGTGTTGTAATACTGAAACTTTAGCTAATATAATATACTCGTGAGACGTAACTCAAAATCGTTATTATTATTTTTAAGTTTATTTATATCATTGATCGTGTCAATTATAAATTAAAATGTATTTCTGTTATGTATTGTAGTTTTAGATATTGACCAATGGTGGTTAGTCTTAGAATTGTTTTGGATGTTGCGTATATTTCGTCAGCGCGATTTTTAAGAGATCAGCGCCATCTAGCGAGAAAGTTCTGTGAGTGATAATTGTGCAATATGCAGATATTATTTAAATTCTGATTCTCTATTTTTTCAACTACGATATTTACGCTTAATTCTTACGGTTTGATCAGGCATATTTCTTCAGCCCAGTTCCTATTTTGAATTATATCTGCGTACTGCGATTTGGTGATTTGTGATTATAGGCGCACGCGTCTCGTTCCTTGTACAGATAACGCGACGTCGTTAATTTATTTATTTAACGCTTTAACAGATATAGAGAGCACTATTTTGCAGAATATAGCACTTTATATAGGGGAACCCCTTCGAATGGTCAAATTTGACCGTAGACATTCCGTATTTACTATAAATAATGTATAAACATTTGTTTTCACGTCGTATCTTATAATTTTCCTTGAACAGCGATTTTAATATAGCTCAAATATTTCGACTTAAAATGAATGACAATACGCTACACGTAACAATTCTCGCATTCCATTACCACAAAGCTGTATACATTAGGATAAAACGCACTCGTGTGATAAAAAAAAAGTTGGATTTCCAAATTTGAAATTCAATTTTTTTTGAGTTCGTTCGGATTTTTTTTTTGCCGGGACTCTCGTTGACGGCGTAAGATTTATTATATTGATGCTTAAATGGCGAAATGATTCCGAACGAGCTATAATCATAAGTCAATAATAACTGATAGTAAACCTGTGATAGGTGATGTATATTCATGTTCATTGTTTACGGGCTGTTAGGGGGTCACAAAATATATTTTTCACGAGACACACGACGAGGACGGTCGAAGGGAACTCATACTTGTTGCCGTGTATGGCACTAGCGAGCCGACGGACGTGTCCTGCCGGGCTGATTTGTAACAAACGAAGTGGAAGAAGCGGATAACTAACATTCCACAACCGAATTTCGAGTAAATATTCATTAATGCATACATTTTATCTTGCAACATGTCTACTTTATTATCTAACTAATGTTAGATACACAAATCCACATTATTTAATTTTCAAATGATTTTTTATGTCCTAAAGCGTAAAACGAAAGACGTTTTAAAACGTTAGTTAGCTGTTTCTTCTACTACGTGTTTAAATCTTTAACCATTCTTAGGCCTGATTATCAAAAGGCTCCCACGTACAAAGTAATTAATTGTGCACAAGAGATAAAGTTGATGTATACATTCAAAATGTATTTTACAAAGGCCGCGATGTGTTTATTTTTTCTTTAGTTTTTGTCCAGTATTTTGTGATCTCCTTGTGGCGGTTAGTTGGAGCTGTAAGTCACCTGCCTTGTGTAGACGGAGAAGAGCTTTTAGGGGCAGCTAGGCTGTGCTAAAATGTTTCTTTAATAAACTACGTATAAGTTACATAGACGTGTTTTTGTTTTTCCCTAATTCAAATTCAAAAGATTTCGGTCATCACAGACCCATATTACAAATACCTTAGAAACTAACATACATTTTTCTAAATAATAGATACCTTAATGATTAACATACATATTTATATATCCATAAACCTAACATCGTGTCATATGTACTGCCGGCGACAGTCTGCCCCGGAATCTCCGGTAGGCTACATCCATTGCCTGGTATTTTTATGATATTTAGAGGGCAAGCGAGCAGACGAGTTACCTGATATCTGGAAAGAAACTGCCGTCGCCCCTGGACACTTATGACACACCGAAGAGTCGCAAGTGCGTTGCCGGCCTTTATGAAGGAATAGGGATAGGGGGATCAGGGAAGTGGGGGCACCGGTTAACTAGGAGTGAATCAATCAGTGGCCCAACTTCCCTAACGAAACACAGCACAACGCTGTTGCAGGCTAGTTGCACTTTCTGTAAGGCCGTGGTATCACTTCAGTCGAGCCGGCCGATTCGTGCCGAAGCATGGCTCTATCACGGCAATCAGCACCCGTATTATATACTTGAGATCGAAAAATGTCTCATTGCCTCCGCCTCCACCGGGGCTCGAGCCTGCACGCTCTCGAAACAAATAACCATTTAAAAACTTCCGCTTTTTTATTCGACTGCGCCAGAAGGAAGGTTATGTTTTTCGAGTATGATACTACGATAATGACACTCGATATAGCAAAGTATAAAAAACAAAATGGCGGGTTATTGGCTAATGTTGCATTGTTTAAATTGCAACGGTTTCTGCAGTCGGATTTTTTGTTTTACCTTGTTATAAATAGCGTTTTTAAAATCGTTAAAATTGTTCGATATAAAATAAATGTTTCAATATATAGCTACAAACATCTATGTTGCTAGATGATAAAGCAGGTAGGTTACTTATCTGCGTCAAGTACTCAAAACTAGCATTTACCTGCGGGCCTGCCTTGGAATTAGGACATTAAGTAACAAGATTCTCAAGGGATTTATGTTCTTTAAATCTATTTAGTTACAGATAATTTATAATAAAAATAAATAAAGGTGACAAAAACGACGATAAATTTCTTTTGTAAAAACTTTATTGGAAATAAAAGTTTACAAATTTCAGTGACAATAAGGACACTTTACATACTATTACAATTCCAATGATTCGTTTAAATACTTCGTACATTTACTATTTATTTCAATATAATATAAATTACAAATTCCCATACAGTCATGCTAGGCTCATTCATATTGTTACTTAAAATCTGTCTCACGCATATTAGAGCCTCTCCTCTCACTAAGCGGATTTGATACGAGGAGAAGTGAGTTAGCCGATGACATTGACAGTCCAAAAAGTCTCACTTCACTCTGTACATTTGGTACAGAGTGAAGTGACAGCCTAGTGTGGAGAGGCTCTTATGTCGGGTTTACACATATGAATTAGATAAGTGGGTAACTACATTTTAACTAAATTTTAAGTCGTTAACTGCATGTAAACACAAAATTTAGTAGCAAGTGGCAAGTTAAGTCACTTAAATTGAAGTTAAAATTTATTTAACTACTTATCTACTTAATACGTGTAAACCAGATAATTGCAGTTTAGATAGTACGTTGACAGTTTTTACATTTTTAGGTTGACATTAGTAGTCAAATTGCTACTAAAGTGAATCAACTTTTTTATACTTCAATATTTCAAAAAATTAAATATCAATAAAATAGTTTGGTTTAATATTTTTATTTTTTCAGTACAAAAGCATTAAATATTTTAATTAGAAATATTAATTCGACAAAAGTGAAATACGCTTACTGACATAAAACAAGCCAATCACAATCATATCATAGAAAATAGATTGAGGTATCATAGAACTTGAATCATAGTCAGATAGTGGATTTAAGTAATTTGGTCGTGTTATGTATTAAAATACTTTGCACTGGGTAATAACCCAGTGGTTGACACAAACCGCCAAATGACGTGGGTTCTCCAGTCCCCTATGAATCAATTTGTTCGATGATACATTGAGCAATATCTAGAGAGGACGAAAAGAATATTGTCTGTAAGAGCCTCTCCACACTAAGCGGAATCGGTACGGAGTGAAGTGAGTGAGGTGACAGCAGTGACATTGACAATAGTTTCACATTACTTTTTGACCAAACTATTGTTAATGTCATCCGTACAATCACTTCACTTCGTACCAAATCCGCTCAGTGTGGAGAGGCTCTACCTGTAATTAATTGCAGATTTTTATAGACAACGGATGCTTTTTTTGGGCGAAAATACCACAGATGTAGAGTAACACAGAGGACCAAGTGTCCAACTTAAGCGGTCATTACAATGATGACTCGTGTCCTTCTCTATATATTATTCTACATCTACGGTATTCTCGGCCAAAGATAGCGTTCAATGTATGTTGCTTATGTCGTAATTTTTATTAGTAAAGAAATTAATAAATGTATCTCCGAATGCGGCCGTTAAACAATAATTGAGACTGCACAATCATCAATAACACCGTCGTACCAATTTTGGACTTTATTGTTATTGTAATAAGATTGTTATACACAGGGTCTGCCAACGACTGTTCTTGGCTAACCATAGCAACATTATCCTCTTCTAGAGTACAATCAATATAATACCTCATTCCATTCCCTTTACGTTCACTAACACACAACATTGTCGTACAACCTTTTTATATTAATGGTGAATTGATAAAATGTAATTAGAAAACCGTCTAGTTGAATTAGCCAAACTGTCAGACGCTTAGAGGTCATTCACGTTTTCCGTACATTTCTGGGGCCGTACTCCGACCGTTTTGATTGTCAAAAAAATAAACGTGAAATCACGTTCTGGAGAGTAGGATCACAGCATACGGTCGAGTCCGGTCAGATTTTAATATATCCCTGCAGGTGTGTGGTTGAATGCAGGCATTTTAATTGAGCTTATTCTTGGAAATTGTATGGTTTAAATCTTGATAGCTATTACAGACTGAAAAAATCGGTTGATAATGATTAATTATTTGAGTGTTGGCGTTAAGTTGGCAAATTCAACCAGACGACTATTGTTCATTCGTTCTAGATTGGCGGTATGGTTCATTAATCCTCTGTCAAAAAATTTGTTGTTGACAATAGCGGTTTGTGTAGAAATTTGACAGAGGGTTAATTAACCATACCTCCAATCTAGAGCTAAAAGACAATACAACGCATGAAATAATTCTAAGTTATCAACGCTTCAAAATACTTTGCACTTTTGTGCTAGGCCCCAAGAGAATAAAAAATTGGCAATTCAAAAATGCAATTCCTACTTATTTGACAGTATATTAAAAAAATGAATTTACAAAATGTAAATTATCGGAACTCACAGTTTTTTTTTTTACACACGGCCAAATAAATCTTGGGACCATTATTCGAATACTGATAGTAATTTAGGAACTACTATTAACCATTCGAGAATACCAAAGAGACGTGAGTTCCAGAGACAAAGCGATATGCCATAGACAAACCTCTTTATCACAGATGCAGAAATGCAAGTTGTTACGGACAGTACATACGACATAGATGATACAGCTAGACGAGGCTCGTAAAGGTTCGCATTTGTCAACATCGTACGCGCCGCATTTCGTCATAGCCTCGTATATTCACTTTACGAAGTGCGGCGCGTACGTCGAAGGTGACTGTGAGAGGTTTGATGTCATTGCCAACAACGTATTCTCAAATTCGGCGCGTACGTCAATTTCACATTTTTAAAACGTCAGTTTGGTGTTTGTAAGAGCCTCTTCACACGAAACGGATTTCTTACAGAGTGAAGTGAATGTGCAGATGACATTGACACTTTGACCATCAGTCAATGTCATCCGCAGGTTCACTTCACTCCACACCAAATCCTTAAGCTTAGTGTGGAGAGGCTCTATAATATCAGTTTCACGTTTGTCTTTCAATATCAGTGTATCGTATGTTCTGTCCGTAGTGCATTGTCCCTTGTAATAAAGCTAAGTGCGAAAATGGCGTAATCTTATATCTATGTCTAACGGTAGCGAGACTTGTCTATGGACGAGGCGAGGACGCCGATACAAAAATAAATTATACACTTAATAATAAACTCATAGTTCGTTCGTTTGTCTTCCAAACTACTGATATTTACCAGAGAATTCGATTTGCGGGCCTACGTAATTTTGTTGCGTTATGGCAAACCCGGCCGACAGATCTTGGCTTACACTGAATTGACATAACGCGATCAAATTAAGTAGGTATCTGCCCAGTGGCGTAACTATACCGTTTGAGGCCCGTGGCAAATTTTCTGGTTCCACTATGCCAAACCAATACAAAAAACACGTCAAGCGTTTTTTGCTTAGGGGATGCTAATCGGGGGCCCGTGGCATTTTGCCGGCTTGCCACCTTGTAGTTACGCCACTGTATCTGCCTATGATTCAACTCCTTAATGGTACATAATATGAACAAAACTTGGACGATCGTGTCAGTTTAACTCAAGGTTTTTACTACAGTATTTTAATATAACTACTAGTTATTTTAAGTTATAAAGGCAAAAATAAAAGTTAGTACGCATTATTTGGTCCCAACAGTAATATGGAATCACAGATAGTACATTGGATTATGGAGATATTGAATTTTCATAACATTATGTGCAATTAGAAACACAAACGAACGAACTATCTTAACGCTAAATTGTATCTATGAGTCGGGTTTCGAAACCAAACCTTGGTCGAAAATGCGCAAAATGTTACAAAATTATCAATTTTTTAATATACAACAGCTGTTTTTGTTCAGTTATGATTATATTATGAGATATATAGAGATATTACGAGAAGTTTAACCTCAGAGGTATGTAAGAACTCCTATGAAGGCGTTGTAAGGAAGATAGCATAATTTTGTTCTGTCAGCGGGAATCAAACCCACGACCCTCGCCTTGAGCTACGAACTTCCACGCCAAGTAAGCAGAGATATTTAGATTTTAAATATTTTATAACATTTTGCGTATTTGTACCGTGCGGTCGTGTTCGCTAGCCGGTCACACGACTTATAAATATTTCAAAAATCTACACAAAACTACAAATACAGCAAAAACAGCCAATTACAATCAGCCTGAAATTTCAAATCAGCCTTAGGCTTTATACTTCACTTTTTTTTTTCATTTTTTTTTTATTTTTGTAAGAATGAAGACTATATTTTCTTTCAATCAATAAAAATTGGTATAAACTGGTACAAATCTTGTCTTACTTGTGTCGTCTAGCTACTGTACCGAAAAATCATGCTTTCTCTTTCATTAATATAGAGAACGAGAGAGAAAGAATGATTCTAGGATTCACGTTCACTATTTTACACAAGCGAGCCAATAAGAAGCGATATTTTCGTGAATTATAACATTTTTCTAGCTAGCAGACTTAACTAATATTTATATATTTATAAAGTGTTTTGTTATAATTTAATTTTCTATAATGTGAGGCAGTCTTCTGTTGCATTTCATGGTTAAGTAAGTCCCGTACATATTTAGAGTCTGAAAAGAATTAGTAGTGTGGAACCCTAAAAATTGTCTTTATAAATGAGAATAATGAAAAGTTGAGATTTTTCTTTTGAGATTATTCACATAGCAGACCTAATACAAGACAAGTTATATGGAGATGTCTAAACTTATAAAAATATGGTTTTAAAATAGCACACGCTAAACAATTTGTAATATTTGAAGCGGCACTTTCCCTCATAAAAGCCGGCAACGCACTTGTGACTCTTCGGATGTCGCGAGTTTCCATAGGCGACGGCAGTTGCTTTCCATAAGGTAACCCGTCTGCTCGCTTGCCCCCTAAATATCGTTAGAATAAATTTTTGAATAAAATACTGTCAAAGACAAATATTTGTGGTACATGCGACGCACAGCATTTAGAACTCTCAGCAAAACTGGCGGGAGACTTAGACACTTGTATTATTAGAATAACTGCCATCCCCTTCAATTTTTGTTAGCGATCTTTAAACTGTGCTCGGCCTATTTATAAATTCAGTCACACTTTTAAAAGAAAACTTCAACAATTAAAAAATTTTGCCTCATAAGTTGCAATTTAGGAACCGAATTTAGTCGCTATCTTACAATTCTAATACGTAGGATATTAATACAGCATATTAAATTGAGGCTACTTAAATGATAATTTTACTAAAACTGCATTTAGTATTGGCGAATCACATTTGCTATTTCTGTTATATAATTTAAAATCCTCGGAAAATTAGCATTTAAAATTTTACCAAAATGATAATATGATTTTGGTAAAATTTTAAATGCTATATATAATGTTATATGATTTTATAATATAGATAAAGAGCATAATATAAAATAAATTATTATTAAAGGCGTAACAAAAACTTTCTAATACTTATCAAGATATTTGGGCGGGCGATTACTTATTGAATACTCAAATAGCATTTAAGGGCTTCTTAAAGTCAAGATGGTACTTAAGTTTGTTATTTTCTTTACGACTTTACTCTCTTATAACAGAAAACATCTTATTTTAAAACATCATAGTTCGATCATAATCGATGTTCAGACCTCAGACATATTTGAGAAGCTCTTAAATATTTAATAACGATTTGAATATTCAATACGTGTAGATACACAGAAATACAAAATGTAATTGAATTATACGCGCATATTATGTCTATCACAAAGTTACGACCACATCCCTGACAGATTTAACGATAACTTAACATTCATCAAACAAAGCTTTTTCCTACACATTTTCTGCAAAAACCCTCATTAGATTAAAGTTAAGTTATCATTAAACGTCTGTCATTACATGTGCAAATGCGATTCGTATAACGTGCTTGGATAGTCCGAGACTTACTCCGACCATTGTTTAAGCGGAGGCCTTCTCCTCCTTGAGGGGCTCCGCCTCGGGCTGCGGCGGCGGCGGGGCGGAGGCCCAGGGCTGCAGCTCCCCGGAGCCGAATAGCACGAAGACGACCGCGCCGAACGCGTAAGTCGCCGCCAGTATGAAAAACACTATCTGCCACTGCTCGTATGTGTTCTGAAAGTGTAGTTAAGTTATTCATTAGTACCTTGTTCTTATGATATTTAGGGGGCAAGCGAGCACACGGGTTACCTGATGGAGAGCAACTGCCGTCGTCTATGGACACTCGTAACATCCGAAGAGTCGTAAGTGCGTTGCCGGCCTCTTTATGTGGGAATAGGGATAGAGAATTAGAGAATAGCCATGAGTAAACTTGACAGGTGATATACCACGGTCTCACAGAAAGCAGGTGTGAAACAGTTACGTCGAGCGAGTTTACCGGTGGCCTCATTCCCTACCAATTCCCTTATTCCCTTTCCTTGTTCCCTCAACTTAGCCTTTTCAACTTCGTTCGTTGCGAGTGTTGCTTGCCATGAGGTTACCCGGTTGCTTACTATTCCGTTGACCGCCTAAGTTTGTTTAAAGAAAATCATCATTCGAGAATCTGCGTTGCGGTGCAGATCGAGATGTGCTTACAGCCTCGTCAAAAGCTTTACCCCAAAGTTTTGACGGTTTGTTCGAAGTCAGCAGTCTTGTTTATAACGTCAACTGTGGAACACCTGAGTAACCGGCGACACTATAAGTAATCCGTTCGGCCGTTTGCGTAATAAATAAATAAACTCACCCGTCCGTGTGTCAGCTCGCCGACCATGTACGTGGAGAGCCAACCGCCGAGCGACGACAAAGTGTTCGCGATGCCGAATATCGTCCCTGTAACATACAAATATAAATATAAAATAAATAAATATAATATAAACTAATATAATATAAACAAATAAAATATAAATAAATAAAATAAATAAGTTTTATTGACATTAGTATGTTACAAAGTATGTAGTTTCATTGATGTCTGCACCAGGCCGAGCCCGTCCTGCAGATCACCATTTGACAATAAATATTCTAAATCTTGGATACAAAATTAAAACGGTAAAATTCACGTGTCTGTACAATTAATATTTTTTGCACACTAATCAATGGGGGACTTAGGAACAGTAACAGAACACATATCTACAAAAAAGTTGTCTGTTTGTACGCGCTAATCTCTGGAACTACTGAACGGATTCGAATTTTTTTTTATTCAATAGCTATTAAGTCTAGGCAACACATAGGATACTTTTATCCCGGAAAATGTTCAGTTCCCGTGATATACAAATTTTCGCGAAACGAAGTTGCGGGCATCAACCAGTTTTCAATAAACAACTACAAATATAAAAAGTTTATCTAAAAACTATTATGATTATATTGTTATTTTCTTTATGAAACAATGGGGGGACGTGAGCAATGGCTCTACGACGAGTTTGAACCTATAGTATTTGTCGACACTCGTTAGCGACTACGTAAATTTTTATTATGACAAAATTTTACAGCGCCTCTAGCGGTCACATGCGGAACTAAAATTGTCGTACGTTTTAAAAGTAACGTAGTACGCTATTGAGTATCAACTCTATTGCTTCAAACTCATGGTAGGCAGCCAGATTTCCAGCAGTCGATTTCCAGCAGGTGACGTGGACCTGCTGGAAATCACCTGCCGTCGCCCGTCGCCCATGGACACTCATAATATCAGAAATTTTATAAGAAACGCACTTACAAATCAGTCCTTAAAATAGGATACGAGAATAGGGGTAACGTAATGTACATTGCTTTCACGTCAGTTTTTTGTGAGGACACGGTATTTCTCCGGTCGAGGCGGCCCGTTCATGACAAAGCATGGTTTACCCACGGCATATATTGTTATGTTAGCTATCTTTTCACGTTAAGAAACCAGCCAAGTGCGAGTTAGACTCGTGCATGAAGCTAAAAAAAACTAACATCTTTCTGAAAGTTGAACAGCCTTAAATGGCATCGATAGCGCGATGTAGACGTACTGCGACGCCATCTAGTATCAATTGGACGAAACCGTCAAACAACACGTTTGCTGTGTGAGAGCTGCTATTAAACATTTAATTAATTTTGTTTTAAGTAGTTGTTATAGCGGCCACAGAAATACAAATAGACAGACGGACAGGCAGAGAGACAGACGGACAGACATCGAAGTCTTTGTAATATGGTCCAGTTTTCAACCCTTGACTACGGAACCCTAGAAATGGGAATAAACGTCATAGGAATTAAGTCAAAACGTGACATAACATAAATAATATAAATAAAAGTCCGCCTCATACGAGGTAAATTTGCATCTTCGGTAACAAGTTGCTAACAACATTGCACACGTCAATAGCGACACGCGTCAAACACAACATAATTATTACAGCAATACCGAAGTCGTGTGCGATGTTATCTTTAAATAACATGGTGCGGGAATTCATACGGGGAAAACCCCTGATCAATTTTATCATTAAACTTTTTGCGACGTTGTTTTAGAGGTTTAGAGGGTGTTACAAAATCGTACCCTTCTCAATTTGTTTTTCTGTTGTTACCGGCATTAAAGTTCTAAAAACATTTTAAAATCCAATTAATAAATGAATTTTTTTCCGACGGTATTTTAGAAGACGTTGCAGTCGTACCCGTTGTATTTATTTTTTCTGTTGTTACCAACATTAATCTTTTAAAAAGCGTTTTGTCGTGGGATAGACATGCTTCGGCACTAGTGGGCAGGGACCGAAAGGGACCAGAGAAATACCACGGCTTCGCAGAAAATCGGCGTTAAACACTGCACTGGGTTCCGTCGAGTGAGTCAGTTTAACGGAGTTTAAGCTCCATATTATGCCTATTCCCGTAGCCTATTTCTTCTGCTAGCTTCTTGAACCCGTCAAAAATGGTAAGCACTTACCGCTGAACCGCGGTGCGATGTCGAGGCCGTTGCCGAGGTATCCCGCGGTGACGGCGCCGTTGATGGTGAGCGCGAGAGTGAAGATCGCTATCGACCAGATGCGGTCGTGGCCGAAGAACGCCTCCGCCAGCATCAGTAGACCTGCACACACGTTTAATGTACATGAGGAGAAGCTGAAACGGATACGGATCGTGGATCTAAGTAATTCGGTCGGGTTACGTCAAACTCAGCTAACAGATCACGACTTACATGCAATTGACGTATACCGACCAAATGACGTAGGTCCATCAAGTGGCTCCCTTTCTATTTCCCACATTATATAATATGAGACAAAAACTTCGATACAGGGAGTCAGAATGGAGTTCTAGAGATGATTCGCGATCAATGAGAATCGTCTCAATACTTCGCAGACTCTCTGAGCTACTGGGCATAGGTAGTCATCAGATCAAAAAATGTGATGAAGCAACGCTGACGAAATTTTTGCAGTAGGTCTCTTCCCCAATATTATGTATCTTCACATGTTCCCCTCCCATAGTGCCTCGACTAGATGACTCGTATCCTATCCATACTTGTATCCATGTACTTCTGATCTCATCTTAGCGTTGGCACCGACGACGCCGGCGCGGCAGGAGGGGTACAGCATCCACATGCATGGCACGCCCACGGCGAGACCAGCTATAATAGGTCTCTTCCAGCCAGCAGTAGCTACCACTCGGCCTAACCAACCACATCATCATCGTGCCACATACCTGGCAGGCCGACGGCAAAGCCGGTGAACAGCTTCCTGGCGGTGGTGGTGGTGAGGGTGCCGGTGCGGCGCAGCGAGTCAGCCAGCACAGACGACGCCAGCGCACACAGGTACTTGCCGAGGTACGGCAGAGACGAGAGAAGACCGTTCTGTAATAAAAGAGCTCAGTTGAGAGAAAATATTTATGGAACCAAGTTGGACGTGTCCATAGAAACAGACCGCGCGTGGCGCCCTAGTATATACGCGTAGCCCGCATGCGCACATAAACAAATCTCTTTATTTTTTTAATGATATTTAGAGGGCAAGCGAGCAGACGGGTTACCTGATGGAAAGCAACAGCCGTCACCCATGGACACTCGTGACATCCGAGCAGTCACAAGTGCGTCGCCGGCCTTTATGAAGTAGGAACAAAGATAGGTGGGTTAGGGAAGTTGGGCCACCGGTAAACTCAATCGCTGAACGAAACACTGCACAACGCCATTTCACACCAGTTTTCTGCGAGGCTGTCGTATCACTCTAGTCGAGCCATTCGTACCGAAGCATGGCCTCACCCACGGCAATTATTTTTTAAAAAAATTGAAAGACCATTTTACGGACCTACGTCATTTGGTTGGAATATGTAGATGAGTCGTGATCTGTCGGCTGGGTTTGACATAACGCGTCCAATTTACTTAGATCCACGATCTGTATCTCTTTCAACTTGTCTGATTGTACATGTAGAGACTTACAAGTTACAACTCTGTGTGTGTGCAACGGCGCATAGACACATGCAAGCAGCGCGTTCCGTTTCTATGAAGTCGATCTACTTGTTTCTATCAAACATTTGACGGGGATTGTCAACGGGGAAATGTGGAATAAGCTAAGAAAATATTCCACGAAATAAATTTTAACCTAACCTTTTTTTTGCATAAAATATTACTATTTATTTAGTTTATTATAATGAATGCTAATCATAATGAATATCACATTAGATGACAAAATGCATAAAACTTATATAAATAATTCAAATGTATAATATGAATATTCGATAGGTGATAATTATTCCATGTTAGGTACCTACGTAGTTATTAAACCTATAACCTAAAGCAAATTTGGTTTTTTTGTCTTCCCTTCACGACTTAACGAAGCAACCAATCGACTTAATTTTTAGCATACGCTTAGTTTCATGGATGGAGAGTAACATAGACTACTCTGGTCTTGGAAAACTTTTACAGGCGAGCGACGTCGCGAGCAATCGCTAGTATAGGGATAAGTACGAGGAATCAAAGCCCTCCTAAGTGGATTACGTAATTTGTGGACGGCCCATGTGGTTTAGCAATAGGTGTGCTTATTAGCATATTCTAGCAACTGGTTGACGACTAGCAATTACCGTAATAACAAACATTAAAGGATGAAAGTTCCAGGGTGCTTACGCAAATAGGGAATATACATGATTTTTAACCGATTTCCAAAAACGAGAAGGTTATTATTTAAATAAATCTATCGCTATCGAAAAACGATGTAGTCCAATTATTATTTTTTTTCAATTGAAAATAACAAAGTTGTAAGCCTTTAATTAGTTAGAAAGATATATTCTATATTAACTGTGACGTCAAAGTCCATAAGCTGTATACAAAGTTCATACTAAATTACGTTTGAGGAGAAAGAGATGGGTAGAAAACTTACATCGCTAATAGGTATCTTACTCATTTCTCAACAGAAATCTGAGATTTTTTGTCATTCTGTATATCTTTTAGCCCACTAACACTATCGTAATCAAAATATAATAATTCGCTATTATATATTATTCAATACATTTTGTTTTTTGCGCATATTGGACTCGATAGTTACACAGAGAAGTTAACTTTTTTTTTAAATTTATTTATTTATCAATAAAAAACTACTGTAAATAAGTGCGATTTGTCACGACTTCACTATTTCTAAGTTGTGTGGTACTAGTATATAACAATATTGGCAAGGGCGGCAAAGATACAGTGCCGGGGCGGGCCGGGCCGGGGCTCAGTACAGTGCAAAATGCGCTAAGCACATTGTTGACGGGCCGGGTGTCATGACTCATCGCATTGACGGATTTTAAGTACGTCAGTGCGACCACTTATAAATTAAATTAACACTCATCACTCGATATAATACCAAAAACGTTACTGTATTCCACTATTTCTACTAATCTACTGAACCGTGTTTTAGCTTCAACCAAAAATTTTCCTTTAATTATCAATGTATTCTACGTGGTTAAAACTGAAATTCTCTTAATTATCTTTTTAAAATGTTTAATAATAATATTTTATCATATAATATCAATTTCCTACTACAAGTCACTAAAAGATTTTGGACCTGCTACTAAACCCTTATTTACCATTTGTGCCTAATGCAACCTATGCCGGGCCGTGTCGCCGCCGGGCAAAAATCCGCTGCCGCCGCTGAGGCCCAGCACGCACCACAGTCAAGGTGTGCGATACGCGCATCCGTCTCCATACAATTTGTATGGAGGCGAATTTTTCCGCTGAGACACGTCACCCGGCACGCTGCGGCGCGGCATAGGTTGCTCAAACCTTAACACCACTCGTAGCTTAGAAATAGTAAACGGGAATGAGGTTTAGGGACTCGGGCTGTTGAGTTGTGCAAACTATCGAATGCAACCTGTCTACAAACACACAGGCTTTCACCTGGGGTGAACGCCCACGCAGGTAAAAACGGCGCCAGTCGCGAATACCTGGCTATTTATAGGTTTGACTATTTATAGGAGCCATCTTGATTACCGCAATTACGTCTAGGATTAGTTTGATGAAGCCGAGACGAGATCAGCTTAATGGTGATTGCGAGATTCTAGCTGCAAGTTGCAACACACGTATATAATATACACCTATAAATATACACGTATAAAGCTATGCTGCCGTTCTCAAGCTTAAACGATGTTAAACAACACCTGAGGACCTAAAATCGTGGTAATAGCAATATTGCAAAGGAATTGCTCTACAATTCGTTTTAGTACATTTTGTACAAAAAAATCGAATTATTTTGATGAAATAGTTACTTCAAAATCAATATAAATTAATTGTAAAATGACTGTTTTGCAAAATTAGTAGTTATTTACAAGAAAAATTACAAAATGAATTGCTTTTAGCAATATTGCAAAGTGATTTTGATCATAATCGGAAAAAAAACTACCGACGTGTATTACCAAAAATTTTGTAGCGTTTATGGTCATAGAGTTATCAAAATTAATGTTGCCGTTGTAGATGTTAATCATTACATTGCAACGCGCGTTTTTTCTTCATAACTCTAAAAGAACTTTTTGTATAATGGGGGAAATTGATGGCGTGCCAGTCGGACCTACGTCATTTGGACGGAATATGTCAAACTTCATGTAAGTCGTATTCTGTCGGCTGGGCATGTCATAACGCGACCAATTGCCATAAGCTTCTCCGATTGTATAATAGGGGAAATTGAAAGAGAGCCAGTTGACGGACTTATGTCAATTCCGTGTAAGTCGTGATCTGTCGTCGGCTTGGTTTGGAACACGCGACCAATTTTCTTAGATTCGCAATCTGGCTATGTTTCAGTTTCTCTGATTTTACATAGCGTCACTTAAGCTTGAGGACGGCATTACAATAGATACGCAGTCGAATGAGGCAGCGTGGGCTTGGTGGATGCCATCAATACTACGCCCGGTCACACATTATCCGAATTTCTGACTCACCGTCAAACACCATACAAAAACGCGCCGCATACTGCGCGAAATTTTAAAAATTTCGCGCAGTATGCGGCGTCCTCAACGACACATTTCGAAATGGTTGTGGAGTCCAGAAATACTTTTGATATTTTATTTAATCCCAATTTTTAGGCGCGCACCAAAGAGTTCTTGGTTACATTATGAAATATCACCGGACCTCTTAATCTGTTTGTTAAGTCCGTTTTCCTCATGGCGTGATTCACTCGTAAACAAGCGGTGCATTGTATCTTAAATCATTTCTATTCTGTCATAATATGTTCACTGTATGTATCAATTAACAATAATAATAAATTTATTGATCCATATTCCATAGCGATTGATTGCAGGGTGCAGACCTATTTAAGTCACACACAGACGACACAGCTATTGCATGTTACAACATGGAATTGACATATTTCTACAAAATGACTTGTAATTCCGTCAACTGGCTAGGAACCGATTTCGTCGATGATACATAGCCTAATAGTGAGTGGGTAGTGTTCATTGATATTGCACACATTCCGAAATACTTTCTTTTTACCCGACTGCACCAGGAGGGTTATGTTTTTCGAGAGATGCATGTATGTCATATATTTATGTATAATTGTTTTGCACGCTCTGCAGCCTTAACGGCTTGATGGATTTTAACGTATGAGGTATCGTTAGATTCGTCTTGATAGCGCAAGTAACATTGGGTACATAAAAAAATTAAAAAAACAAAACGGCGGATTTTGAAGTTAAAATTGTGAGGTTCTAAAATGTTGTTTGCGTCCATTTAGGTCGAGTAGGGTATCAAAATTAAGGGTTTTAAAAAGTCACTCTAGAAGTATACATAGCTTGATGTTTAAATTGCAACGGTTCCTGCAGTCGGGTTTTATGTTTTTGGACGTTTAGTCTGTTCCCAAAAGTTTACACATGACGTAAACAATAATAAAAGTTTCAGCTTTTTGTGCAACAGCAACAGTGGACCCTCGATAATCCGGCCATGTTTACTCCGGCGCTGAGATACAAAGCTCCGATTGAATTAATTGATATATTATTTTGACCAAATGTCGTAAGTCCGTCAACTAGCTCTAAAATCTTATCACTAGACACAAATTACAAGTTAGTAGGTCCTGACTATAAGGTGTCTTAGGCAGTGCTCTATAATCCGACAAATTTGATAGTCTGTATATTATATTCGATAGGACAGTGTCGCCCTGCGTAATGTTTGTCGGATTATTGGAGGTTCACTGTACCAACATAAACGCCGGCGCCAGTGCCGGTTACTTAACATCCGCTATTCCTGGGAAGATGTTTCACGTGCATACCGGACGGACCACCAGGTAAAACTTGTTACTATGCCAGATGATTATAAAATTATATAATAAAAATGTTTTATTTCTGATTAAATTTATATATCTTCCTCTATAAATGGACTAACCACCTTTATATTATTAGTATGAATTTGATTTCTGCCTCCCCATGTGCCTACGAAATTCGCTGCCTCCCTGAGGCGCTGCGACCCCCCGAGGACGATGCTGCCCCTTGGACTCTGTCGCCCACTCGCAGACGCGTGTCGTCGACATGCTTCGTTCCACATAGGCCGCCGGCTTTTCGCTAGGTTGTCGGTGGCTGAGGTGTGTAGAGCGCATAAGACTTTAGTTGTATAATCAGACAACACAACGGTGTCGCAACATCTATCTCACGGCACATCGGAACATCCTGCCATCTTCAACATCCTGTGACCCCGATCCGGTGTTAACACGTAACCAGATACAACCAGTTTCAAATGCAGAATAGTAACGTCAGAGTCAACCTGTCAGTTCTGTCATCAAAGTACAATAGGGTGGTTGTATATTGCTATAACTTGACCACAACTACTGTACCGCGCCGTAGGAACGTAGGAGGGGGCAGGGGACGGGTAAGAATACTAGCGCCGTCAGCGTCAACTGACAGAGTAGGGTGGCCGGTAACCATGGTAACACTCCCCCGGCGCGGCGCGCTCATACCTATTGTGAGGTATAGCGCTCGTACCTATGGTAAGGTAAAGCTATTATAGCTGTCCATGTCCACTTCGATGTGCGTTATCTAATTTACTTCAAACAAAAAAAAATGTCTACAGCAATCTCGGATACTGTGGTCATTTAACAGTGAAAGAATTTTTGAAATAGGTTCGGTAGCTTCGACGATAATCCACCTCAAACATACAAATACACATAAGATAAATCAATTTTCATTAAATTTCGCGTAAAATTATATGTTTTCAGTCACAGAAACCTTGGAGACACAGTATTCGCCAGTATAAAAACTGACCAAAGGACATAAGACAGTTTTCTTTTAGGATATTTAGAGGACACTCGTGACATCCGAAGAATTGCAAGTGCGTTGCCGGCCTTTATAGAGAACAGGGAATGGGAAAATGGATAGGGGGATTAGGGAAGTTGGGCTACCGGTAAAACACTGAACGCAACACAGCACAATGCCGTTGCACGACAGTTTTCTGTCGGGCCGTGGCATCACTCCGGTCGAGCCGGCCCATTCGTGCCGAAGCATGGCTCTCCCAAGGCATTTTTTCTAAGAAATTACGATCCACCAACGAATTTCGGCACAAGGTAGGCTCCCTGGACTTTCCAGGCAACACTTATCGATCTTATCTATGGTGTGTTTTACAAACTTTATGGTCACTTAACATGTAATAATGCCGATGATAGCCATTAATTTTACTTATCAAACCGTCGGAATCAAGGGGAACAGGTTACTGGATTCAAATTAAGCCGTTTTATGTTCTCTCGACCGGTTAAATCTGGATTCGAACCGGATAGGAGCGGTTTCGATGCAAGATTTCATTTGAAACCAGTATGAGTCATTTTGTGGCGCTAAACTGGTAATAGAGAAATAAAAGATGTATTGAAGGTTGAGATTTATGGACTTCGATCAAATATTAATAAGATGCACAGATCCCTTCAAAATTGAATAAAATAATGGCACAAGACTATCTGACACAAAACAACTTTAATCGAAATCATGTGCATTGAAAAATATAACTTAATGAGTTAAAGCTCACAATCGTACAAAAGTTAAAATCGCAGTCTCGGAGCGACTAGGAGCAGAATTGTGCTTAAGCGCGGGCGCCCGTGCCACTTTTTAGACGGCAACTGTGAATCTTATAATATTTGATCGAAGCTTAATATGGACCTGAATATTCTAAAATCAAACATTCTTTGGGAACATGATGTTTTTCCAAGACCATAAGAAGCCTATGTTACCCTTAATCCTTTCAACTGTGGGCCAGAAATCAAGTCAATCGGTTGTCTTCGGTGTCAAGGAGGATGGACAAACAAACACACTTGCGCATTTATAATATTAGTAGGGATAATGAATACACAATAGTAACAACTATTAATAATTGTAAACGGAAATAACAGTGAACCAATTTAACTTGCACGCCGAGTGCTGGCGGCGCCCCGCGCCGACCGTTACGTGGGGTGACCAAGATGCTAGCAAACAACGGATACAAGTTTTTAAAAAAAAAATTAACACAAAAAAAATAAACAAAAAAAACAACATAATAATGGTTTATATATCTTAAATACACTAAACGACTTTTGTTTTGGTACGCAACTTAATGTTTTACCGCGTAGCGAGGACTGCTTAATATTGCGCCTTAGTGCCGATTTACACTTAATTTAGTTAAGTTACGAGTTATCTTGCGCGATCGGCGAGTTTAGTTATTTTTGACGTTTGAACGGTAAAATCGAGTTATGTTGTAAGTTGTTAATTAAG